>MNCI01032116.1:388198-408298 GCA_015680685.1 Gnetum montanum | reverse complement strand
AATGAACACAAAATTAATTTTAAGTTTTAAAAATGTCAAGAATACCACTATACCCTCGAATAGAACCTCTTATTTATAGAGTGGATGAGTGGGTGTAATGGGCTCACTATTCCAAATAATTGACCACTCATGACTTAATAACATAAAACACACCTCAACCAACGATCCACATGAGTGTTTTATTCATAGATGAGATTACTTACAAAAACTTAAAAAGAAAAAAACACAAAAAGATAAAAAGATAAAAGAAAAAGTTGAAAAATGAAGAACTGGAAAACAAAAAGTTGTAAAATTAAAGAAAATGAAAAATATTTATTAACCCTGCTTATTAGTAAAATGGGAGATATCCCCAATAACTAATTAGTTGAGTATGACAAGAATTAATAAATGAAGGTTGAGGATCCTTGCATGTTGGAAGTATTGGGACTGGTCTATACTTACCCCATTGGGGTTCACACACTTGATTATAGTAAGCATAGTGGGGAACTTTATATAATGTAGTTCCCGGATAATGAGTTGACCCACTATGATATTTGTGACCATTAGATGGTATGCAAGGATTGGGTTGATGCCTCCCATGGTTATGTTCATTGGGCCGTATAGTTGTTGGAGTGTAAGTTGGTGGCCCTGATGAAGGTACATGAGGCATTGGGTTGGAAGGTAAGGGTGCATCACAGTGTGGGACTTGTGCTGAGTTGGAAGATGCAGTGGCCTTGAAATTGTGTTGTCCCTTCTTACGGCCATGTTTAAAGAAATGATGCTTTTGATGTTGAGGAGGCTTCTCACTGCTGTTAGTAGCAGTAGCACAAGTGTTCTTCATGGGCTATTGTTGTGGCACAAACACCTTAGGAATAGTTAGTGGCACTGTGGAAGGAGGGAAAGGATGAGAATGTTGAAAGTTAGGAGGAATGTAAGGTGCATAAGGTGGTGGTTGTGTTGGAGGTATGGGTTGATAGTATTATGGAGAATGGTATTGTGGTGAGATAGAGTATGGTGGCTCAAATGGAGAAATAGGATGTTGGACGTGATAAGCATTTGAGTTCGGAAAATGTGAAGGGTGCCTCCAATCTAGGGGTGGTCTCCCCCACGACTAGGATGGTTGCCACTGTGGTCTAACACAGTACCTCTATATGAACTTTGGATGTAATGTGTTTCCCCAATGCTCATGTAAATGTAACAATATTGGGCATTGACCCTTGGGGTGATTGTACAGGCATATGTTACATTCATACATATGATTGGCAGTTGAAGTGCTTATTTTCCTTATCCCTTCTTTCCGATTGTCTACTATTTCGGCCTGCTTCTTGGGTTGTTAAAACTCTATCTCCAATATTTTTGATATATTCTTCACACTTTTGATACATCCATTCCAACATCTTATTGATCTTTGCCTCAGCTTTCTCTAACGATTGTTGTATTGAAAAAGATGATGTTTCCACCTTGAGATTGGTTGATTTCTCCTTTGTAGGATCATGGACCTTTGTTGAGTTAATATTTTGGTCCCACTTATATTTTTCAACACTCTCCCATCTAGCTAATTCTCCTTCTTCTCTTGCTACCTGCTTAATAAGCTCTTCGACTTGATGGGTTCATAGGTTGTATAGTTGACCTTGGGCATATGTTCCTAAGGTCTCTCTTGTTTCATGACGTAGCCCATCAATAATATGGTACATTAGCCTTTCCTCGGAAAACCCATGGCCTTAACAGTTGTTTAATAGTGCATAATATCTTTCTAAGGCCATGTCCAAGGATTCATGCTATGCCTGTTTCCATCCTTGGATTTGTTTCCTCAAGGCCAACACTCTTGCATAGGTTTGATATTTTTCATTAAAGACTTCTACCATTGTTGACTAGCGTCATATTGAATTTGGTTTCAACGATCTATACCATACTTTTGCTTGGTCAACGAGTGTCATAGGAAAGAGCTTAAGTTTTTGCCAGCCATTATCAATGTTGTTCCATGTGCAAGCATCGTAGAAGGCTAGTAAATGTTGTTGTGGATCTAAGTCATAGCCTCCTGAAAATTTTGGAAAGTTGTTTAAATCGAGCCTAGGTAGATGGCTCTCTTTACAATCCCTACATCAGATTCGAACAGCCTCTTGTATTTGCGTTAGGCTTGTAGTGCCCAGTGGGGGTTCATCGTCATTGGGTAAGTTAGGCTTTCATGTGTTGTGTTGATGTTGTTTTTGTTCATGCTTATAGGAAACTACCACTTCAGGTTGTATACTCCAATCTTCATCATCATATAGTTCGTTGGTTCTCCAATGAACTTCCTCACTAAGTGTGGCATTATTGTGTTCTTGTAGGAGAGACATTATTGTGAAGTTGTGTGTGAATTTATGTGTGACTTTTTATAATTATTATTTTTTGAAAGATATATCATTAAGTTCTTTACAGCGACCTTGTATGATATAACTAATCTAGATAACTAGCACCATCCTTAGCAACGGCACCTATGATGAGTGGCGAGGTACCCCTACACTCAACCATATGAACACGAGCGTAGCACGCGAGATCCAGTCAAACTCCGCAGATGGACTAGCTGTGGCACCTAGATCATTAACCTTAGGTCGCAGTTCGCTGTCTTCCCACCTAGACTAGTTATTAGCTTTGTCACGTATGGTTTAGTTTAGAGTGAGGTGTATGATATGTTCCTAATTCTAATGCTACCTCTGAAGGTAGTGGAAAATAATATTAACTAAACTAAGCTAGGAGAGAAAGGGTAAGAGAATCTAATCTAGCCTAAGTGCGATGAGCAGCCAATTCCTTGATCAACCGTACACATCTTGGACCTCGTGCATGACTACCACCAGGATTACCAAGTGCAGATCCTAGGTACGCCACTAGGATACCAAGTAGTCACACTTAAATGCTCGTAATCAAGTCGTACTCATTCCACGTTCCAGGAGTTTAAGGGTGAGAGAGAAAATAGTAAATAACAATTAAATAAACAAACAAACAAATAAATAACAAAGTGAGTGATGCAATGATGAAGCAATCTCAATCTTTATTGTTGATCATGTGCGTGTCCAAGTACGTCACACTTGAATAAAGAATGTTGTACAATTACATTCACCACACTCCGAGCAAATACTGGAAAAATAATCTAGCTCTAGAGGGATCAAACTGCCAGTGTTTCACTACAATCTAAAACTAATTCTGAAACAAGGAAGAGCTGCTTCTTATTTATAGACATTGCGGTAGACTGCGATATCACGTACGCAATATCACGGGGGATGCGATATCGCGACGGACGCGATATTGCATAAGTGATATTGTGGCCCATGCGATATCACGTCCCATCAACACTAAACAATAAAAAGGTCCCCGACAATGGTTCTAATGATGAGCAATGAGGTACCTCTATGCCCAACCATATGAATCACTAAGGCATTACATGTGATTTGGTTGAATTCCATGGACCTATAGTTATCTTATACACTAGTTTCTCTAGGAAGTGAAATGACATTGAGAACATTTATTATCTTCCCAACTACACTTGTGAGGCTCAAGGGTATGGTTTAAGTGTAATTGAGGTATATGAATTTTTTTCATTTCATATTTTATGGATGTAATCGCCTACAGCAAGAATAAAGGTAGAGTAGATTGAAAACTAATGTCTATTGCCTAGTTAGCCTAACACAAGTAACCACCCCACTTTCCTAAACACATATAGCATTGTTGGGCTACCAAACATTAAGCATTACTAGATTACCAAGTACTATATAAATGTTTGAAGTCGTCATGCTTGCATTCATTAACTGTTGGAAATGAATTGCTTAATTCAAATGCATTTAAATAAAGAGAGAAAATGTAAAAAGCATCAAATGAAATATTAAGCTATTCTCAATGCTACAAGGATTGTCAAAAGAGTTTATTTTATTCTTGTCACACTACTACGCTCAGGTACAAGTGCTCGAACAAAGAATCATACACACTTTAGACTCCTTCAGTGGGCACTAAGAAAATATTCTAACTCTAAGGAAAATAAATAGCAAGAGCTTCACTACTCTAACTAAGAATGACCAAAAACTAACTCCCAAAACTGGAGCCTGAGCACGATATTTATAGACTTGGGGTATACACCTCGACGTTGCATACACAACATCATGGCTTTGACATCACATACCTAACATTGGAGTAGATAGCAAAACATGTTTCATCGCCTATTTCAATCATTAGATAACAAGATCCCATATGAGCATGTGTGATTGCTACCTTAATTTGTTTTGACATAGCAATAGATAAATAAGTAGGTATTTTTATTAAGGATCCTCCTCTAATCTAGTATGGATAAAATTACATTTTTCTTAATATGGTTGTTCTCACATGTGCTTCAATGTCTTTTGTCTGACCCTTGTTTTCAAATCCTTAAAAGCTCAAAATAAATTTTGATCTTCAATATTCTATTTTTAAGCTATTTTTTCCCATCATTAAACTATCTTTTTTCTTTAGTGGCCGTATAAACTTATGTGGAAATGTGAATGCTAAGCTTATCATGCATCTTTTTATAGAATTGTATAAATATTTGAAGAGCTATAATTTCTATAGGTAGCATATCTGCTTATGCTAATAAAATATCATGAGTTTAAGCCTTTCTTTGAAATTCTTGCACTATAATTTTAGTTTTGCTAATATTAACTTTAATTTTAGTTTTGCTAACATACACTATAATTTTCGTTTTACTAATATTAGCTTTCATCCTTATGACAATGCAAAAAATCATTTAAAATTTAAAGCATGCACTTTGTTCATTATAAAAGTTACAAATATTATTCATTGTTATTTTTTATAATAATAATCTTTTATATATAATAAAGCTATAAAAGTGAGAAGCCAATGACCCACAATCATCTAAATACCATACTAGTCCCATTCACTAACTTTGATTGGATCACACATACACAATTGTAATTTGTATGGTTGAATATAAAGAACACTCAGTGTTCATCAATAATATTGTGAAAATAAGAGAATTAATATGAAGAAATATTAGTAAAATTTTTCCAATTACAAAAAATTGATTCAAAGCTTGCTTCATGGAAGGGACAATTATTTGTCATCAACAGGAAGATTAGCATTAGCCAAGTAATTCTAGTCTAAAAATAAATTTCCTTACTTGAGAGGCAATCACCCAATCCAAAAGTTGTAGGTTGCTAAGAAATTTTCTTTTCAAACCATTAATATTATGCAAATAGCTGAGCTTGCATGGAGGCTTTTAAGGAGGGACAACGCAAAATCTTTGGTCATAACTTCAAGCTTTTGGAAATTGATACAGGGAAATAGCATGTAGGACAAGGCTATAGTAAATTTTTTGATGACAACTACATCAAACAAGGCTCATGGATGCCTCTATTGGATATCATATTATTGATGCATAAATTTTGGACACATCAACACCTAGAAAACTTGTTTAGGGAGACTATCACCTAGGGTGCCTCCCATAGGGGTATGGAAACCCAAGAATAGTCCCAACTGGAAAGGGCAACATAAAATTCCAAAAAAAGTAAGTCAAACTAGAAAATTGGGAATGAAATTTAACTCGAATAACTATTTTAAATTTTAAGGCTTGATGAGAAAATAGTAAAATAACTATTAAATATAAATTTTAAAATTCTCCCCAATCTCCTGCTGCTACCACTTGCTATTGCCACGTGCTGTTGCCACTTGCTGCTTGCTCTTGTTCAAAATGAGAGTGGCTCCTTTTCTTCAAACCCTCATTGCATGAGGAAGAAAGGGGAGATGCCTCAAAGAGAGGGAGAGAGATGACACATCTCTTATGGCTACTACTAACTGTCGCTAACCACCATGCGTTGTTGTTCATGCCATTGATTGTCACCGCTACTATTGCTACTACCACTACTACCGCTACTATCATTGCTACTGGCTCCTAGCTTGCATCACCCACTACCATTGCAGCACACACCTTTGTTTCCTGTCACGTGCCCACCATCATTTGTGTTATGCATTGTTGATGCCATAGTCGTTCATGCTTGCTGCTACCACCAGTTGCTGCACACCACATGTCATTTGCCTCTCACCACTCATAGAAGCTACTGTCGTGCTGGATGACTGCCTGCAACTCATGCTTGCTATTCATGCCTGTTGTCATTTGCATTACCGCTATTACCAATGTCACATGCAGACATTAGCTGCTCATCACCACGCACCTACATTGGGAGAGAGAGAGGCCCAAAGATCCCTCACGCGTTGCCACCGATGATGCACATGCACAACTGCCACCACCACGTGCACACCAACTATTGACTTCCATCCGCTACCACCCATTCGACGTTGCACTCCTACTGACACTGGAGAGAGAGAGGTCCCAAGAGATCTCCCCCACCGTTGCCTACTTGACATCCCCTAAAGAGAGATAGAAAGGCCTTGCTTGATTTCCCCACTGACATTGGTTTCATAGCCGTTCTGTGCCAATGGGCTTAAATGCCCGTGTTGCCCACTACCACCACGTCGACCACATCAATTATGCCACTCACGTTGGTTACCACCACCACATCCACGTTCTCCACCATGTCTGCACCTACAACATAACTGCTGTCATTGTCGCCTACCCATGTCGCCCACCACCCACGTTGCATTCATAGTCGTAGCTAAGCTCACAAAGGAAAATCCCAAAAACTACAATTCTTATGCTCCCTTCAGTGCAAAAGGCATACTCCATGCAGCCTCAGTGCTCTTCTTTGTGTATATCGACATTGATGCAATGTTGACCATGGTAGAGGAAACCAAAAATCCAAGCAAGGATATCCCCATCAAAATAGTCGATTCCATGGCCACAGTTGTGGTGCTCTATTGCCTCATGGTGCTCACTCTATGTATCATGCAGGTAAGAACCATCATCAAAATTTTGGCCCCTTTTTAAAAATTTTACATTGCAAGAGTGGTCTAATTCAAAATTTTTAACATTTTTAAAAGCTCCCCATTGTTTTTTTCTTATGGACAAAAATGATAGTAATTAATAAGCTTGATAAGCTCCCTCATTATGTGAGACACCTATGTTGATGTATGTGTCACCAATGTGATAAATGTGCCACCTATGCATGCCAACTATATTGATGTGTACCAATTATGTATGCTAAGTATATTGATAGGTTTGTGTTATCTATGTTGATGTGTTAATATGTGTGCTTGTAAAAAGTTTTATTCGTTAGAGTGCTTTAGTTTTAGCATCGAGGAAAAAAGGGTATAGAGGAGTGGTCATGACACTTATCTCTTGGTTAAGAGGTTGTAGATTTGATTATTGCCTCTACTTTTGGATGTGGCATCAATGAAGTAACCTTGCTTTTGTTGATGGATGACAATAATTCAAAGGTTGCATGATACCTCTCATTGAAAACATCCTTATTCAAATCGTGAAACCATACCATGGTGATTAGACTAATAATTCATGGCCTCATGCTTAGCATGGCAGATGTTTACATCAACACATTAAGAAATTTGTTGCAAAAAGATTTTGGACGTTTCCTAAATAATTTTGTCGTAGCAGGTCACTGGAAACCATTACAAGATGTTATTTTACGAAAAACAGGTCAATGTTTTGGCGCTTTCAAGCAGCCGGTCAAAATTTGCCAGATAGAGATGATTGTCTTGTGCTTCCAATGGCCAGGTACAATGACACATGGATCTGTATCAATTTGAAGTTAAAAGGTCAACCCAAAGTCCAGTTTTTCACCTGGTGTGCTTTCTCAAAAGTTGTACTCATACATTATTGGTTGCAGCTATGTGCATTGTATTTAGCATCCTGCTCTTCACTCTGCAAACAAGACCAAGAAACACTGTATTATATCCTAATAGACTGCAGGGTCATAATTGAGGTGGCATAGCATATCTAGAGAGATAATTACTTGCAGTCATTCTCATTACTAGATACACTGGAATTTGCAATTACCATCAAGAAATTATCAGGAATTGCGGTTACAAGCATTCTCTTGATAAATACACGAGGAAATTTGCAATTGCCACTAAGAAAAATTATGACGAAATGACCACAGAAGCATGGTGGCACGCAGGGGTTGAACACAATCATAGGGTATTTTCAAACAGCTGTTCAAACGGCAAAATCTGTGCTATACTTTTTTAAGTCATAGCCACTTACCGATATTCAACCTCCCATTTTGTTTCAGAATCACATAGAGCTAAGGCATTTTGTTTTAATGTATGACCTTGTGTCCTGCACTAATGCTTTACAAATTTTGAAGCTACCAGGGTTGACCCACATAGTTTAATGCGGTGTGAAACAGAGCAATACATTAATGATACTAGCAGACAAATGATTCTCCCACAAATTTTAGTGGCATTCTATTTCTACCTTTCCGTTAGGGTGGAAAGTGGGTAGAGATTCAACAATTCTTTCAATAACTTCTTCTAAGTTTCCTGCTACTGCCCTGTGATTATGCATGTACCTAACACTGATTAAGTGTAGTATTTGTTCGACTTCCTCCATGGTTGGCCTTTTCCGAGCATCTTGGCAAGTGCATTTGAGACCAAGCATCAAAAGACTCTCTACTGCTGCCATTTCTTCTTCATTGTCAATCTCAATTCCTCCTCCACCTTCATCTGCTGTCGTTATAATAAGTTTCAGCATTTGTCTTCTTTCTTCACCTGATTTGCCTTGCAATGCCATGGAAATCCACCGTCGCAAAGTGATATCCTCAGAAACCATCTCATCTGTCGGCTTCAATCGTGTGATGGCTTCTAAAACAACTATTCCAAAGCTGTATACATCGCCTTTTAGAGATGGTCCTTTCCCGCTTCCATATTCTGAAACCATTTTTCAAAATTTAGGATACATGTGCATTTATCTTTACAGAAGAGAGCTGAAAAAGGAAAAAAATGCATAGCATAGTTATGTTACCTGGTGCAATGTAGCCAACAGTGCCTTTTAGAGCTCTAGAAGAGGTTGATGTTGATAACCCCTCAAAATCTTCCATGATTTGGGCTATTCCAAAATCAGAGAGCTTAACAGTCAGATCATCATCCAATAACACGTTCTGTGGTTTGATATCACAGTGAATGATTTGGTAATGACAGTCATGATGCAAATAGCTGAGCCCACTTGCTAACTCTGTTAGTATTCTTAGCCTCAGGGATAACTTTAATAAGGTCAATCGACCATTATTTTCTCTACTGTGGAGAAGATCACACAAACTGCTATTACTCATGAAAGGCATCACTATTGCTATCAGTTCCTTTGACAAAACCACATCATGAATCTTCAAAATGTTTCGGTGTCTAACTACTCCTGAAGTTCGACACTCCTTTGCAAAACTCTTCACTGCCTTTGTTTGATTTCTGCAAGAAAAACATTTTATAGCCACAGTCTCACCAGTGGATAGAACACCTTTGTAGACCTTTCCATATGCGCCTTCACCCACCAAATTGGAAGCACTAAAATAGTCTGTGGCCCTTCGAATTTCTTCCACAGATAAGTTTGAAAAGTTTTCACTTAACCCTGGCATTGTTGTGTCCTCCAACCCCTTCATTCTTCTTAAAAAAATGAAAATACCTGCAAGAACCAGCAACAAAAGGCCTCCTAGAATGCCAAGCACAATTTCCAAAATTGAATTCTTACTGAAGGAAGGACTAGGTTGTTCAGGAGATTGTTGGCAAGGTCTGAAACCAAAGCATCTTCCACATAAGTTAGGATTTCCCAGGAATGACAATCTGCTTATCCTTGGAAACTTTGAGGAATTGTTCAAACATGCAATTTCTCCATCAAAGTTGTTGTAAGAGAAGTTGATGAAACGGAGATGCGAGATTGCAGAGAGATGCAGGTACAGATCCAGTAAAATTGTTATCAGATATATCTATGGTTTCAAGCTGGGTCAGCCTATTCCCAATTGATTTGGGGAGGCTACCACGGAATTTATTGAAACTGAGGTTGATCTGCCTAGCATCCAACCAGCTCTCTATGTAAAATGTAACATTTCCAGAGAGCTGGTTGCTAGAGAGATTGATATGCTCTGCCATCTGCAATCCTGCAATTTCCGGCGGCACTTCTCCATTTAAACTATTTCTTGATAAATCAAAATTACGTGTAATAAATTGGAGACCAGCAACCTCTGGTGGTATTGATCCTGTAAGGTTGTTTTCTGAGAGTACAAGATCTTGAAGGACTATACAGTTGCCTATCTCTGAAGGAATTTTCCCTGATAGCAAGTTCCCATCCAGGTGCAGCTCACCCAGCCTAAAAAGTTCTCCGATGCTGACTGGAATGGAACCTGACAATTCATTTCCTGAAAGATGAAGGTACCAAAGTGAACGGTTTAACAGCGAGATTTCAGCAGGAATTTTGCCTCGTAATTTGTTTCTGCTGAGATAGAGACCTTGCAGTGACCTCATGTTCCAAATCTGAGACGGAATTGTGCCGCTGAACAGATTATCTTCAAGGTCAGCAACGTAAACAGATGATAAATTTGCCATGCTTTTGGGGATGTTGCCTGAAATGAAATTGCCGCCCAAATACAGTTTCTGGAGATCGGGCCAGGAACTTCCAAAATTGGGCGGCAATGTTCCTGTTAGCCGGTTGAGGTGGAGACCGAGCCAAGTCAAACGAGAGCAGTTGGACAGAGCTTCCAAAAATGGAATAGGCTGCCTCNCCAAGTCAAACGAGAGCAGTTGGACAGAGCTTCCAAAAATGGAATACGCTGCCTGCGGCTGCTCACTCCACTTGTGAAATAATTGGAGGAGAATCCTAACTCTTGCAGTTGACTGCAAAGTCTGTTTATCCAGGACGACGGTAGTATTCCCTCTAAACTGTTCTTTGATAATTGAAGGGCCTGCAGTTCAGAGAGATTCCCAAATGACTCTGGGATTGTGCCAGTAAAGTTGTTGCAGAATAGACGCAGAGTCTGAAGTTTTTGAAAGTTGCCTATCCAGGTGGGAAGATGACCTTGCAAATTGTTGTCATAGAATTCAATGATTGAAAGAGCAGTGAGATTGCTTAAACAATGGGGAATTGTTCCAGTGAGATTGTTTTTGCCAAGATGAATTTCTTCAAGACGGTATAGGCGGCCAAGCGAACATGGAATAGAACCCATCAAGTAATTAGCGGAAATAGAGAGAGACTGTATGCCTGAGAGATTGCCAAGTTCAACAGGTATGACACCATGAATTCTGTTCTCAGCAATGTCGAGGACTTGGAGACTGGGGAAAACTCCCAACCAGGAAGGGATTTGTCCAGTTAACTGGTTTTGGGAAACATCCAATTCCATGAGGCCTTGGAGGGCAACCAGCGACTCGGGAATCTCACCACTAAAGGAATTTGAACAGAGATAAAGAATTTGGAGCGAGGAAAGATTTCCAATGGGATGAGGAATCTGTCCCTGGAATTCATTGGAGCGCAGATTCAACGATCTAAGCCTACCTAGTCTGCCAAGGGGTGGTGGGATTCTACCAGAGAAAAAGTTAGCAGAGAGATCAAGTACCTGCAAATATGAGATGTTGGCAACGTGGGGAGACAGGGATCCACGCATGGTGCAATTGTGCAGAGAGATTTGAATACTTTGTGGAGCAGCTGATTCCGGTCCAATTGCATGCATTTGGAGCAGTGGCATCATCCCAATTTGCTACAATTGAGAGAGGATCGCTGGTTATGCTTCTCTTCAATTCAATCAAAGCTTTGACATCATTCAGGGCACCCCCTGCATTCGCTGTAGCATCAATAGCCGGGAAAATGAAAAACAGGGATAGAAGCAATACTGAAACAGGCAGTGCTGGTGCAGAAGCCATTGAAGCATGAAAGGAACAATTTTACCGATTAGCTGCACACAGCATCCACTTCATCATCAGAATTTATATTAGTGTATGACTATGGTTAACCGGACGGTTTGAGTCTTTCCCATTGAGCCACAGATTTTTCCAGAGCAGTAGCAGCATGTGCATAGGTTTTCTTCGTGTCCATTTCATGATTCACGTAACTGTGTGGTTATATTCACGGTATCTTGACCTGTGGCTGGTAGTCTTTGAAGAAATAAATAACTTCTTACCAAAAGCCTTAAATTTAATTTGTATTTCATGATTTCCTTCCACATTCTCGTGCAAACCAATCACACAGCTTCGCAAGTCAAAGCTCAAAATGTATGTTCAAACGACGGCGACCCAAATTCCATGGAGGAGTTGGGCAGGCACTTTCATATGACTTTCTATACCGAATTTCCTGACTCATCGAGTTTTTGCTATAGGTGGAACCTGATTTCCGCACACACCCGACCAGATTTTCAAAATAAAGAAATTCTGTGAGACCTGCTACCTTTCTCATAGTTCGGGGATCGTGGGGTACAAGGGGTCCTTTGCTCTTTGTGTCTTTAGAACCATACTGGCATGGCAATTCTATGCATCAGTAAAAGGGCTACAACCTACTTCATTATCCCACTCAGTAAAACCTTGCCTGGGAGGGTTGCATAGTTCAACTCTATGTTGGGGTGTTTTAACCGAGTGTGTCATAGGACATTCCTTGGAGCACGACACCAACTACCAGCACATAATGATGAATCTGGAGGGTTCAACTGGTAGTCCTCGTGGTGTTCACGTGAGTGGAGCAAGGGAGCGCTATCTAACTTATTAGCATATTGTGAATATTGAATATGAAACACTGCTCAAGAGACATGCTAACACTAACACATTGTTTGTTGGCATGTGTTTCAGGATTGTTGATTGCTGAGGCGTATTCCTCTTGAGTTTTGTCCTAATTCAGAATTTGCTGGGGAAACTCTAGGGGTGCCGAACAACATTCCCAGGGACAATGTTGTTACAAATGGTATCAGAGCCTCACAGTTTCATTTACCCGTAAAACTTTCTCGCTAAAGGGGTGAAAGGGTTTGTGATTTGTGAGGTTCCCATTTTCAACTTCTACTAGCCACTCTCCCTTTGAGGGTGGCCTTGTGCTCAAGCTCTCTCTTGGGCAACATGGAGCCTAGTGGACCGAGTGACATGGTTGATGTTCAAGCAAACCCAGAAATTGAGGCCAAGACAAAACTTGGTCAAGATGAGACTAAGTTTTAAACCTTATGGGACCATGTCAAGGCAATTGATGAGGCCTTAGCCTACCTTGGTCCAGAAAACACAGAAGCGATCCATCACATTCTTAAAGATGTTGACTTACCACAAGAAAAAATGGATCTTCGCTCCAAGGACAAGGTGAAAGTGGCAAAGGCTAAGGTTTCAATTTTGGAATGTCGTCTCGATCACATGATCAACCTCTATAAGGATCTATTTGGATCCTTGGAAGAGGCATAAACAAAAGCATCTTTGGTTGAGGACCTAATTGGTCAGGTGAAAGTTCTGGAGGATGCCCTGGTGGGGGTAAATTAGGAACTATCTAATTTGAAAATTGAAAATGCCATCCTGAAATCCTCCTTAGCAGGACGCTTGGCAAACAAGCTAGTAGCGATGGCCCGCATCAAAGCTAGAGAACCAAGTTCTTATGACAGTGAGAGAAATGATGCTAAAATTGATGTCTTCCTCCATGATGTAGAGATGTACCTAAATACTAGAGGTGTTCTTACAGCCCAAAAGGTCTCCACAGCATCTCAGTTTCTCATAGGAAGTGCTAAGTTATGGTGGCTTAGCCTCCTTCATGCCCAAGAAAAGGGCACTGCTATAGAAAAGATAGAGATGTGGGATAGATTTAAGATAGCACTAATTAAATAGTTCCATCTTGGGAACTTTGAATGGGTAGCTAGAACCAAGCTAGAGATCTTAAAACATTCAGGGAAGCTTGAAGATTATATTAATAGCTTCCAAGAACTCATGTTGCTGATTCCCGATATGGGAGATCGGGATCATTTTTTCAAGTTTGTAAACGGGTTACAACCATGGGCATATATGAAATTGCATCGAAGAGGCATTGACTCCCTCACGTAGGCTATTGCAACTATTGGCACTTTTCTGGACTTCAAGACAATGAAGCCAGATAAGGGTAAGCCTAGGAAGGGAAAGCATGTCACACTCTCCCACTCTCAGAGAATAGATACAGGTTCCATCAAAGGTGGAAATACATTCAAATCGGTTCAGCAAGGCAATCACCCGATGGGTGGTCCTTCAGGAAACCAAGGCTCTCAACAAAAACAGAAGGATACAAGGAGCAAGTGGTAACCTGGGGCCAAGAAGAAACAATTTATGGGAGTTTCCTTTAAGGGGCCAATTCAGTGCTTCTTGTGTCAAGGAAACCACCTAGCAAGAAATTGTCCCCTAAGTTCAAGAAGGACCGAAAATAGGCAAGGGCTGGCTCTAGGGAAACAACTGATGACACTCAATTATCACCCTGACCCATGCCTTTAGATTACAAATGGAAGCACATCGGGGGAACAATGAAGGCTAGCAATTATGATGGAGTTTTCTGACATGGTTATGCAAAGGTTAGGAGCTAGAAACTCCCAAAGTACTAATCCTAATAATTTACATCAAGTTCAATTGGCCCCAATCATTGTGAGCTCAAGTCAGATAAGTGCCTCATTGATAATGGGGCTAGTCACAATTACATGGTTCCAGCCATGGTGAAAGACTTGCAGCTAAAGATGGAACCAGTCCAAGCCTCCTGCAAACTAGCCAAGTTCAGACCCCTTTGGTGCATTGGGGTGTGTCATAGTGTTCTAGTTCAAGTGGGCTCATGGCAAGGAGTTCTAGATTTTTCAATTCTAGATATGGACTCCTTTTAGGTTATATTGAGGCAAGAATTTTTGCACAAGGCTAAAGTTTTCACAGTTCCACACTTAGACTTGATCTTCATTTCACATAAAAGCTCCCCATGGCTAGTTCAAACTTATGAAGCACAAATGGGAAAGGATGAGGGCTCTAGCCCTCAGATTGTGTCACCAATGGTGATGAAATGCTTGGCCAGGGATCCTACCAAGAAATTTTTGCTAGCTATGCAAACGGGTGATCTTTTTGAGGATTGTGGATCCCAAACTAATATTGACCCATGCATAGCACATGTACTAGATAATTTTAAAGATACGATGCTGCCTGAATTGCTAGAAAGTTTGCCACCTCGGAGGGCCATGGATCATAAAATAGAATTGCAGCCAGGTACCAACTTTCCTATCCAAAGGCCATATTGCTTAACAGGACCAGAATTACGGGAATTGAAGAAGCAACTTGAAGGTTTGATGTCCAAGGGATACATTCATCCCTCAAAATCCCCTTATGGGGAACTGGTGTTGTTTTTCACCAAGGAGGATGGAATGCTACGACTCTATTGCGATTACAAGTTGTTGAATAAAGACTATTAAGAACCAGTATCCAATACCACTCATTTCTAATTTGTTCGATCAATTGGCAGGGGCTTGGTATTTCACCCAGCTAGACCTCTGACAAGGGTACTACTAGGTTTGCATCACAGAAGAGGATGAAGAAAAAAATGCATGTGTAACTTGGTATGGGTCATACAAGTGAACAGTAATGTTCTTTGGGCTTTGCAATGCATCGGCTACATTTTGTACCTTGATGAATGAGATATTTCGACCCTTCCTAGATAAATTTGTGGTCGTCTATCTCGATGATATCTTGATATGTAGCCAGACAATGGAGGAACATGTCCTCCACCTGTAATTGGTCTTTGAGAAGCTATGAGAAAATCAGCTGTACATTAAGAAAGAAAAATGTGAATTTTGCTACTCAGAGCTAAAATTTCTGAGACATCTCGCAGGGTATGGGTAGGTAAAGCCAAATCTAAAGAAGGAAGAGGTTGTGCACAAATGGCCCGCTCCCACTAATGTGCATGAGATCAGACAGTTTATGGGGTTAGCCAGCTTCTATTGGAAATTCATTAGAAATTTCTCATAAATCATTGCTCCCTTGACCAATTTGCAAAAGAAAGAAGTTCCTTGGCAATGGGATTTAAATTGTTAACAAGCCTTTGATAGGATCAAAGAAGCTTTAACCTCCCATCCGGTGTTGGCATTGCCTGATTTCTCGAAACCTTTTGAGATTCATACTAATGCTAGTGAGAATGCAATCAGCGGTGTGTTACTATAGGAAGGTCATCCTGTCGCTTATGAGAGCCAGAAGTTGAATCAAGTAGAGTAGAGCTGGCCAATCCATGAAAACAAAAACATTCATTATTGTCCATTTCTTAAGAGCATGGAGACACTACTTGCTGGGAAGTCATGTCCTCGTAAAAAGAGATAATCTAGCCACTAGCTACTTGTTGAATCAAACAAAGCTAAGGCCCAAACAGGCTCGATGGTTGACGATGTTATCTAAATTTGATTTCCAATTGACTTACCGTCCTAGAAAGGAGAATGTGGTGGCAGATGCATTGAGTCACAGTCCTAAGCTTGCCTCCCAGCTCTTTTCTATCACTGGGCCACAAACTTCACACGTTTAATGTGATGAAGTGTTGTTGGCTAGAATTCAAGATGGCTTAAAAAGGGATCCTCATATCACTGATTTAATGAAGCTAATAGAAAATGGATGAGCACCATAGTTCAAAATGAAGGATGGACTACTTTGGTTCCGTGATAATTGGATATGCATTCTAGATTGGGATGGCCTACAAAAAGAAATAATCTCAGAGTGCTATGACACACAGTGGGCTAGGCACCCTAGACAACAAAGAACCTTGGCACTCATTAAGAGAACCTTCTTCTGGCCAAAAATGTATTGGGATGTGATTTCTTATATTCAGAAGTGTTTGGTGTGCCAACAGAATAAAGGTTCTATGGAGCATCTAGGTGGTCTTCTACTACCCTTGGAAATCCCTCCATTTCCATGGCCTACAGTGTCTATGGACTTCATCATAGGATTACCAAATGTTTAGGGCTTAAGCAGTATCATTGTAGTGGTGGAAAATTTTTCAAATTTTTCATATTCATTCCCTGTTCAGCACAGTGCTTAGCTAAGGACACGGCAACATACTATTTTGATAGGGTGGTTCGATATTTTGGGTTACCCATGAGCATTGTTTCAGACTGAGATCCCCAATTCACAAGTGCTTTCTGGCAAGCTTTGTTTGGCATAATGGGTACCACCCTCAAATTATCAACAAGCTTTGATCCGCAAACTAATGGTCAAACAGAATGGATGAATTGGGTACTTGAAGAGTACCTTCGACAATATGTTCGTAGTGACCAAAAGAACTAGCTGTTTCTGTTAGGGATTGCCTAGCTAAGTTATAACATCTAGAAGACATCAGCTACTGGGTTTTCTCCTACAAAAATGGTAATGGGAAGTTAGCCCATTACCCCTCATATGGTCTCCCCCTCATTGTAGGGTCGGCATCCCTTAGCAGATGAATTCTTGAAAGTGTGATCTAAAAATGTTGAAACAACAAAATATCATCTGGAGAAGGTAGTGCAGCGAATGAAAAAGTATGCTAATTGAAAATGCCAACACCATGAATTTAAGGTAGGAGATTAGGTTCTCTTAAAGTTGGACCCACATTAGTTTAAGCCAAAACAGAGAACTACCTCTAAGCTAATGAGGCAGTATAATGGTCCCTTCCGAATCATTGTTAAAATTAACCTTGTGACATATAAACTTGAGCTACTAATCAATATGGACCAAGTCCATCCAGTTTTTCATGTCAGCATGCTGAAGCCATTGCCAGATGGATTTCCATATTCGAAAAGAAGCCTCTCGATCTGAGAGTGACCTTGTATACAATCAATATAAGGAAAGAGAGCATACTGCATCCAAAACTTCTAGACCACTGACCATGGTGTAGATTTGAAAGTGGAGTTCCTTGTCCACTGGAAACATCTTCCTGACTCAAATGATATCTAGGAATCACTTGAGCATTTGAGATCCCAAGAAAACTTGATCCTAGACTTCTATAGGAAGCAAGCAATCGACCTCCTTACCTTGGCTGCTTCGATGATGGATGGAGAAACCTCCCATGAAAAAAAAATCAAAAGAGGCATGACATATGATGCCTTATAGGATTCAAGAGTGAATTCCTATGAGAGTAGACCTCAGACAGGGGAGGAAGGTGCCTGGAGCCATTGGAAGTTCTCTATAGGCAATGGGGCTTAAGGTTTAAATAGATAAGGAGCTATGTTAAACTTGAGACCCCTAGACCTTTGGATTCCAAATGAGTCATGGGACGCCCTAGAACTCATACATCCCTAGGTCAGTGAGTTCTGTCATGTTGCAATGATAGACTACTTGATGTCTTCCCATAGCCTAGCATTTCAGGCCAGCTATGGAAGGATGGAAAGGCCAAGTCTTGAGGGGTGATGCTCCTGACTTGGGTGTCGAATGCTAGGATGAGTCCAAATCTTAGAAAGATCATCGAGTTCAACAAAAATGCTTTACGACCTTAGGCCTTAGTAGTTTGACCTTCCAGAATCGAAGACCCCTTCAAACTTGACTCAGAATAGCATGAGCATACTTTGCCGGAATTGATGGAATCCTCCCTTGGTTTTGATGTAGCTGCCTCATGGGTTACCCAGGCCATACTTCGAGGTCATTGCTCATTTTAAGCAAGGAAGGATTATTAGAGAGGTAGCAGGGTTGGTGATGGCCTGCTACCTTCCCCACGGTTCAGGAGTTGTGGGGGCACAAGGGATCCTCTGTTGCTTATGTCTTTGGAACCATACTGGCATGGCAGTTCCATGCATTAGTAAGAGGAGGCTATGACCTACCTCATTACCTCACTCAATAGGACCTTTCCTAGGAGGGTTGCGTAGTTCAACTCTATGTTGGGGTGTTTTTACCGTGTGTGTCATGGGATGCTCCTTGGAGCACGACACCAACTACCAACACACAATGATGAATCTAGAGGGTTCAGCTGGTAGTCCTCATGGTGTCCACGTGAGTGGAGCAAGGGAGTGCTATTTAGCTTGTTAGCATATTGTGAATATTGAATATGAAACACCACTAAGGAGACATGCTAACACTAACACATTGTTTGTTGGCATGTGTTTCAGGATTGTTGATTGTTGAGGCATATTCCTCTTGAGTTTTGTCTCGATTCAAAATCTACTGGGGAAACTCCAGTGGTTCCGAACAATGTTCTTAGGGACAACATTGTTACAAATACTGTATCCTCTGCTCTAACGACCTTTAATTATGTATTTTCCACATGGAAAACCTATCCTAGAGGAGTAGTACAGTTTGGCCTACATCATCTCCACCATTGCCCATGCAGATGTAACCAATCTCTACCACTCATCGAAATATTAAATAGATGAATTTTTGTGTGAAATTTCTAAAGTTGAGCTACAATATGAACTTAAAAAAATGAAAATGAAAGTTCATTTAGGGAAAGCAATACTTAAATCAATTTTCAACCAACCATACTTGTTACCTTGATTTTTGTTAATCACTTTTCATTCTTTCTACCTTGAACTTTTCTTAATCACTTTTCAACAAACCATACCTGCTACCTTAACTTTTATTAATTATTTTTTCACGAACCATACCTATTACCTTGACTTTGATTATTTGTTACTTTTGGTCTAGGAGTCATGTGAGATAGAGTAATTAATTTATCATTTTTGTATGTGTTAATCATTTTTCTATCTTTTTCATACTTTACATGACATCTTTCTTCTTCAATATGTCATAAATAAAAAAAATACTTTTCTGGAAAGGAACCTCTTTACTCTATCTTGATTATGTAGATCCTTATGCAACCATCTTTGTTAAAACTTTCTCTCTCTTCCATCCTTTGTATAGAAACCAATGTACAAATTTCTCAAAGCTACTTTTGGTGCCATCCTTAAGCACAACAATGCTAAGATATAATATCAAGCTCTTTGATCCATACCAAAACTATAATAAGCAATGTTATGTTTATGTGTATGCTTTAAAAAAATAAAGAAAATGGAAGCTCTAATATTCAATGGTGCACAAAAAAATTGTAAAACTAGCTTATATATATATCTATATCTATATCTATATCTATAAATTGGCCGAGATGATTTTTAAAAAAATGATGTTAACCAAGCCTAACTACTACTGGACAAGGTAACAAGATAACTAAAAACAAAATTACTCATTCCTCCTCTGTTTCTCTACCACTTACCCAATTTAGTTTTACCCTATTGTTCAAGTTTGCTCTTTCTTTGTTTGTTCATGGCATTTTTGATAAATAAATCTCTTGCATAAATAATGCTCAAAAATGCCATGAACAAA
>MNCI01032116.1:305826-378490 GCA_015680685.1 Gnetum montanum | reverse complement strand
ATTGCTGCGTAAACTACCACGTACGAGACTCCATTTTGGCTAGATAATAGATGTCAATGATTGCATTCAACAGAACCTTCGAAAGACTTGAAAATTTTTGATTGAAATACCATAGAAATTCACTTGAAAGATAAAAAGAAGCTATTCTGGTCCCATCAAAATACCAAAGATTTTCTAAACCCTCTTGACTACTGAATTGTTCGACGGCATGACTACAAGCAGAGGCTCTCTTACAACAATCCCAATAGTAGTTCCTATACATTGCACAATAACAAAATTTACTACTAAAATGCTCTCAAGGCTTTTAAACATAAGCCCTTCTATGGCAAAATTTTAACAAAAATTTTCTATCGGGCAACAAGAATAATAAGAGCAATCTAAAAATCCAAAAATTACTTGCCAAGGATGATACTATCTAAACCACTAGCTAAAAAATTTAAGCAAAATAAAAAATAAAAAACATAACTCACAGGACTATAACAAATAGGCAATCTTCTTTACAAATGTTCTTCTCAAGACCCAAGTGTGATCTCTAAAGTGATGATGATGTGAGACCCCAATTTGTTATGATCCTTCCTCCTTGACCCTTGAAGCCTTTTTATAGGGTTCAAAAGTAGGTAGGGAAGTTACAAAATATCTTGGGTGGTTTAACCACCATAGAGACAAAAAGGCTACAGTTGACACGTGTCCCATGTAGTTGCTAAGTGTCTTCATTTAGTTGCCAAGTGTCTTCATTTAGTTACCAAGTGTTCACCATGAAGAGAAAAAGGTTGTAGTTGACACGTGTCCTATCGTTCAATAAACATCTCATGCATATATTTTAAAAATTTTTTAATTATTATTTTTTTTATCCTAATAGTAATAGTAATGATGGAGTTGAGGCATACATGGGTGGATAAGTATATGCATATCAATGGTGATGGCAACAAATGCAGAAGTGGTTCCAGCATGGTTTGGATGTTCCATATCAATGGAAATAATGAGAGATCCAGTGACGCTATGCATCAGCATCACCTACGTCAGAAGCAGCATCCACGCTTGGCCGCACCGCTACAACCAATGCACATACCGAGTCACAAACGAGTTTCTTCCCTCGATTCATCTCATGCCCAACCACACACTACTGCAAGTGATCCACACCTGGATCAATTAAAACACCACTACAAATTCCAATTCTGGTCCACAACCAGAACCAGTCCGGACTAGTGGAAATGAAGACTCCAGTTCCAGACCTGCTGGACCCAGTGCTTCATCTTCACCAGAGTCACTGCAAACCGTAGCTGTGTAGCTTTCTGGCCCAGGAGCCATAGTTGCCGTGGCTACTTTGGCATCATCTGTATCATCAATCCAAAAGTGGGATTTCCTGAGTGTGGCAGAGTTCCATGGCCTTGTCGACCTTCTCAACGGCACCACCAGAGCATCCACATCCTTAGCTGAAACGAAGGTACTCTCTTACACGTGTGAGTACTCACGCAGGAACTAGATGGACGCGGTGTCGATTGGAGCCGTGCTAGTGATGACAAAGCTTCTAGCAGGGGTGGAGAGCATGACATCATTGGAAAGGGTTTTGTGCCTTCTACATTTGCTCGTACGAATACTTGAGGGTTGTTCAGCAGTGGCGGACCATGTGTTGACTATGCTGTTACTGTGTAGGAAGATTGAGCACATGTCAGTGGTGGGAATGGTTGTGGCTGTGGGTGTTCTTCAGCAGCTATGTAAGTCTAGGCAGAGGTTGAAGGTGCAGAAGACGCTGGTGTTGGTGCTGCAAATGGAGTTTGTGCAGCAAGTGTTCGACAAAATGTCATAGCCTGTCCGAGGCCAAGAACATCCCAATGGCGCTGCCCCTCACCATGGTCAGAGCTTAATTCTTCATGGGAATTGCTAGTGCAGCAACAAAGTAACCTCTGCTCAGGAACACTCCTACGCCTGTAATGAATTGTTCTTCTTCTTCCTGTTAATGCAGTAGAATTGCTGCATCTTGTTCTTGAATAATAACCCTAGTTTAGAATCTGATTGTGCCCCCAAAATAATTCAACAACTATAGCATGCAAAATGGATGATGTTGATAATGTTGATACCGCCATCAAATTGCTACCCATGAAAAGGAGCAATTGCTAGTCATGCCTTTGCAAAAAAAGCAAAGGCAGATGCAAGCTCAGGGTCAGACTCAGGCTCTGTGTTTGTGGGTAGGTATGGATGTGGGTGAAACTGAAAAAGAAAAAGATTGAGAAGAAGAAGAATATGAAGCTGTGCTCTTCAATGTGTCTTATCCATTTAAGGATAGAAGATGAATTTGGGGCAGAGCGTGTGGAAGCATTTGCACTGAATTCGGCCACGCAGCATCCGTGAATCATCACGTATTGCTTGTTTGCATATATCTGCATATCTATGTTTTTGCACCAAAATCACACCCAATAACAATCCTATCATCTCATTCAAACTTTGATTTAGAGCCATACCATAGAGTCCTAACAACTGGGCAATTGAACTTTGATATGTTATTAGGTGGATACATACCTTACCGGATGAGACAACAAACTTTGAATACATAATATTAGAAGCATGACTTGACTTTTGTAATTTATTGAAAATGAAGCAAGAGGCTTACCAAAATTGAACCCATGAGTTTTAGTTTTCAAATCAAGAGTCTTACTATTTCATGGAATTACCAAATGTGCCAACAGTTTCCTTGGGTCTAATCTTAATCAAGGGTTAATTCGTCTCCTCCCCAAGATTGGGGATCTAACCGATATCTCCAATTGGCATCCCATAACTCTTCTCAATGTAGTGTATAAAATTTGGGCGAAGTGCCTTGCCTTACGGCTGAAAAAAATTCTTGGTTAGATCATATCTCCCCAGAAAACAAGATTTGTTCCTAGTAGATATATTTTAGAAAATGTGGTCGTGGCATGGGAAGGTCTCAAGTGGGCTGAGGATGATGGACAAGATATTCTCCTTGTGAAACTTTATTATGCCAAGGCTTATGACAACATTAAGTGGGATTTTATCTTGCAGACTATGACCAAACTTGGTTTTGGACCTAAGTTCTTGCATATGGTGAAATGCTTATTCTCAGATGCTACTACATGAATTGGCACTACCTTCGGCATTACCTCTCCCTTTCCAATACATAGGTCTATGCAGCAAGGTTGTCCTCTTGCCCCCTATCTCTTTATCATTGAATCATACTTTCTTTGTCATCAAATTAACCTGGACATTCAAACTAAAGTTCTCACTGGGGTCTACCTTTCCTCCTCTCAACAATAGCTTCTCAATATGCACTTCGCCAATGACTCCTTTTTTCTAGATCAAAACATAGCCACCAATTTGCACCGCCTCTTATCAAGGGTGGAGCAATATTGCACACTCTCAGGTTCCATAATTAATTGGAACAACTCCTTTGTTTATAGCTTTAAGGGAAATTACAAACATGTGACCAACTATAATTGGAAGCGGCTTTAGGATCAAGACATCATTAAGATTCTAGCAATCCCTTTCCGTTTTAGAGGTTCAACATCTATTCTTTGGGAGCAAGTTATTTATCGAATTCAAAAGAAACTTGACAAATGAAAAACTAAACCCCTCATACTTATGGGTAAATACCTTGTATGTAAGTCCATATGCGCTTCCACCCATGTGTATTACTCTTCGTGTTGGGTCCCCTCCCAAGCTACCTACCAGAAGCTAGAATGGTTATTCTGTGACTTTATGTGGTCCTCCAAGGATTCTCAGAAAGGTTTTCATCATGTCTCTTGGAATATTGTTACTCTCCCCAAAAATAAGGGTGGCTTAGGCCTTTTGAACTCCTATAAGCAAGGAATTACCCTGGTTGCTAAGTGGTTGGTACAACATTTAGATGCCTTAGATATTATAGGGACCCTCCTTCAATTAAGGCTTCATCAAGCATTTCCTAAAAATAAGCCCTTCTGGAAAGGCATCCATTTCATCAATTGGATCCTTTCCCCCCTCACTATCATTCTTCCCGGATCTCACGTTTTCAAAAGCATATGGAGGGCCTGGAAAATTCTACACACTCACATTGACTAAACTAACATTAAAATCAACCCTACTATCCTCTCTAGAGTGTGTCCGTGGTGGTTACCTTTGTCGCTTGCTCCCCTTGCTATCACAAATGCTAAGGTGGCTACCTCATGATATTGAAAGGGTGTCATTTCATTGAATTGTCTTAGGCTGGCTAGTCATTGGATTTCAGCGGTCGAGTTTAACACTTTGTATGGGGAGTCGGCTACAATGAACCATTGCCTAGTTCAGATTTACTCTTTTCTCCACGGTCATTGGCATCTTGATGTTATAGTGCAAAGCCTTTTTCATGGCCTTCAATGGCTTAATGGCTACCGGCTATCTGTCCCCTTTCATCTCATGCATGACCCATCTGAATTCATTCAATGTTGCAATAAGTATTGGCACAAACAAGAGTTAGAAACATTTTAGATCCCTCTCTTCCAACATATTTGGAAACTTCCAACCCTCCCCAAAATTAAGCAGTTCCTTTGGTATCTCCTCCACCATGGTCTACCTATCGAAAAACATTTAGAATATCTGGGGATTCCCAATCCTAATTTCCCTCTATGTGGTGTACAAGATAACTTTGTCCATGTATTTTGGCAATGTCCCTTTGCTCAACATGTGTGGCAGTGGGCTTCTAAAGCTTTTCCATTATACAAGCTATCTCAAGAGGATGCCATATTCAGATTCTTGAACATTACTTCTGCTAATCTTAATTTTTTGTGGAAAGTTATTAGGTCTACTATTTTATATTATATTTGGAAGCAAAGATGCAATGTTCTATTTCAAAAGACAGATTATTCTAATAAATGTTTGCTTACCAGGTTGGAGAAGTTGTAGATCTTTTGCCTCACCCATTTTCAACTCACATCTCAAGCATCCAAGTTCAATCTGGACAGTCATCAATTGGTTCATCTCTTGTAGCTATGGGAAAGACCTGTGTGTTCCAGTTACACTTAGCATCAGTAATCTCTGCAAGGAAGCTTTCCCTTTTTATTATGTGGAGTCACCATTGTAACTATCTCTATCCTTAATTAAGAGCTCTTTGCCTGATCTAATTCTATGTCATTCTATTTTGTAACAAGCCAGTATGTGCAGACATTTGGTTGAGCCCCAACTTGGGTTTCCTCATTTAATACTCATTTATTTCTAAGGTGTTTCCCGAGTGTCATTCATAATGCTCTCAGTTTTCCCTTTCCTTTAACCCTATGACTTATTCAAGTTGTTGTAATTGATGCACCTTTAATTTCAATAAAACTTCTTTTCAAGGTCCGACACCCAACAACCACAAAATAGGAAGGTACCCAATGATTAACAGCAGATAATGACTTTAATTCAACAAATGTGCATGGAACCAACAAAAATTCTTGCAAGCACCTACATTGATAGGATGAATGAAATGGAGTGGATTAAACACTAGCTCTCAAATGCATAATTCAAAAAGAAAGGAAAAGTAGATTGGGGAGAGTTGGAAATCCCAGAAACCTTTGAATCAAAACCCTTGGAATTGAAAACATTATTGAAATCTTTAGAGTAGATGTTCTTAACAATGAAAAATCAGTAATTATCAATGCCCAGTTCACAAAGAAACAAATGGTCAATAATCTTTGCTTGATCATATGATGAAATTACAGAAATTGTTCCATGCATATGTTGATACAAAATCTACACAAAACCTACCATTAAGCCTAGAAGACATTCGCAAAGGAGATTAAATCCCAAATTAAAACAAGTTGTTAAGAAGGAGGAGGAAAAGCATTTGAAAGTAGGATTTATCTACCTTGTGGTAGATAGTGAGTGGGTAAGCCCATTTATCATTGTGCCAAAGAAAGGTGGACAATGGAAGGTCACCATTCATTTCAAGTCATTAAACATGGCTCAAAGATCATTTTCTATTATTATTTATGGATCAAAGATCATTTTCCATTATTATTTATGGATTAAGTGTTGGACACTATTATTGGGCACAAGTATTACAGCTTTCAGTTATAATTAAATTTAAACTTATTTTAATTAATTTCAGGGTCATCCCTTCCACGCCAAGTGGAATCTGTTGGTTAAGACTTTTAACTTCGCATCCTACGAAACACCCAACAATCTTTGAAATTAAACTTAAGCTTACCCACTCCGTTCCTAGGGTATACGGGCTAAAACAGTTTCAATAATGAGATTATATTTCTCTATTACTGGCTTCTGAATAATGGATGCCCATTGGGAAATCAGAACCTACCCAATTATTGATTTCTCCGGAAGATATATATGGTCTATGTACATCAGAACAATCAAAACTTCAAAACTTATCCATGTTTGAAGCCAATAATCCGGCACTCGTTATTGGAAAGAGAGCGTGACAGGAAAGGATGACGAGCATAAAATCCCAAAGAGAAGACCAAAGGCAGAATATTTTCGATTGCTCAATCAAAAACAGACCACAACATCATCATTCAATACTACATAATTGATTCCTGATCCCATGTACAAACGCAAAAATTTTTACAGGCCAATATGGGAATATCCTTGTTCTGGTTGTACACCAGAAATTTCAAGTGTAAAAATAAGTCAACTTTTGAAACTCAGAACATTTCCATCCACTAAGGAAAGTTAAGCACAAAAACGTTACCTAACTATATACATAAAAAGTTAGCATTTGCACCTAATTTGAATTCAAAATGTTAATCGAACCCATTAATGACACTAAATAATGCCCACATAAAAATAAACATATGTTAAACTGAAATTCCATTCTCCTTAAACATAAGGAAAGTTCTGTAAGCATAATACTACAAGCTTCATTTTAATACAAAAATTGATGAATAACCACAATCCACTTAAAGGAATAAACAAATTCTTGCTAAAGATGCAAAGCTACCATTAACCAAATTTTGAATGAACTTTCTTTTTCTAGATTATTAAATAAAGTTACATAGATGCCAAAGCTTTTATCATTAAACTTATTCTTCCTTCTATTATCATATAGTGCTTTTATTGAATAGTATAAGAATGGGTAAACTTTTCACGAACATTTTACTTGAACATAGTATTGCAAATCCTATCTTTCCTCCACTGTAAATGCTACTTCCCTATTGTATGGTTATATGTGACATAAAACTCTCATCTATTATAAAGTTTCCCTTTTAAAACTAATTCTTCTAATATATTTTTACTATATGTCCTAGCTATTATTTATCAAAGGTATTAGGTTTAAATATGGTGAATGAAACTTTGATGGAGTATACCATACCATCAGTTATTAAGATATCTAATTGGAGTTGGATAGGGTCAACTACACAAGCTACCAAAGTAACATGGTAAAAATAAACATGATAGTTTCAATAAAAAATACAACATAGCCAACAATATGGATAGTCATATCAGTAGGTGGATGAAACCACAAAGGTAACACTTAGACCCCTTGGATAATAGTGTTATATTAGCATAACCATTGGAATTCAACTTGCATCTTCCATATCATAAGCCACATCCTTTAACCATGAGGTTTACAAGATAGATCATGTCTATTATGTGAGATATTTAGAAGTGTTGAAACCCATGACAATTTGATTACAAGTACACCTCAAGACATATAAATATATTAATGATATAAGTATAACTTTTTCTTGCAAGTGTGTCTCAAATAACAAGCTAATCATTTCAACCACAACCACATAAAATGTTTAAACTTTCACAAAAATTTAAAAATAAAAATATTAGAAACTAATGAAAATTATAGATAAATCTTCAATGAGATTTATGCTTCTCTATTGATGAGTCATGAATCTATCAGCTCCAATATCGGATATTCGATATCGGAGCCCCAATATCAAATACCCGATATCGGAGCCCAGGAAGCGATGTCGAATATTCGATATTGTCTCCTCCATGTTAGCCTATAAATACAGCACTTGGGTGCACGATTTAAACAACAATAGATAGAAGAAATAATTTTAGTTTTAGTTTTCAATTAGTTTCTTCATAGATTTTTTTTCAGACCTCTTATTTTCCTAGTGCATGCTCGCAATGTGATGTTTGTAATCATATGACACCTTTGTTCAAGTGTGACATACTTGAACACGTTACATGACTGGAAATAAAGATCGAGATTACTCCCATCATTGTAGCATCCACTTAGATTATTATTTCTTTTAATTGTTAATTATTTACTATTTCCTTTAATTAACATTTCCATTCATTGCTATTTACTATTCTTTTCATTAAGCAGAATGAATATGCCTTGGTCACGAGCGCTTAAGTGTAAGTACTTGGTAATCTAGCAATGTATCATTTGGTACACCCAATGACATATGCTTGGAAATCCCAAAAATAGTTTTACAAAGTCCAAGTCATGTACAAACGATTAAGAGCGGATACTCATTGCACGTAGGCTAGTTTAGATTTTACTCTTCATTGTTCAGTAGCTTAATTAATTCATCTCTTTGTCATCATTAGGAGTAGCATAGAATTAGACAACATCATATGCATCACTTTGGACTAAATCATATGTGACAAAGCTACCACTAGTCCAAGTGGGAAGATAGTGAACTGTGATTAGAGCATAATGATCTAGATACCACAACTAGTTCATCCATGTAATTCAACTAGATTGTGCGTGAATGCTCGTGATTCATATGGTTAAGCGTAGAAGTGCCCCTCATCATTGGTGCCATTGCTAGGGATGGTGCTAGTCATCTAGATTAGTTATATTATACATGATCGCTGTAAAGGTATTAATGATATGTCTTTCAGAAAATATTAACTCACACACATCATAAACCAACAACAATGTCTCTCTCACACGGAAGTGACAATGCACTGTATAGTGAATGCATTCATTGGAGAAATAACAAGATATACAATGAAGAAAATTGGAGTGACCAAATTTTTGTAGGGGTTTCTTATGTTCATGAACAACACTCAAAGACTACATTCACCTAAGATAGATAGTCTTGAAGGAGATGATGTAAGTCCTGAACTAGGGGAGGGCTTAAGGCCTAACACCTCCTTAAAGCCTAGAAATGATAAATCAAAGGACCCTAAAGAAAACCATACCAACCATGACAAACCTTTTAATTCCTTATCTTTCTTTTCCCCTTCAACATCTAGTTCTGACGAAGATGAACGTAGGTATGGAGATAAGGCTTCACTAAAGGGTTGAACTAAAAATTGAAATTGAACCCATGGAAAAAGTCAAAGATGTCATCATGAACATAAACAACATCATCACAATCAAATGAATAGAGATAGAAATTTCCCTCACAACCTGTTTGATGATGATGAACCCTTGTTGGCCACTACGAGTCTAATGCATATCACAAAGGGCATTGAGATATCTCATAGGCATTGCAAAAAGAGTCATCTACCTAGGCTTGATATGGATAATATTCCTAAATCTGCAGGAGGCTATGATTCAAATTCACAACATCATTTATAAGCCTTCCATGATGTCTGTGCTTTCTATAACATTGAAAGTGTATGGTAAAAGGTTAAACTCTTTCCTAGGACACTAATCGATAAAGTCAAAGTGTGGTATAGATCGTTGAGATCAAATTCAATCTGATGATCATTCACAATGCTAGAACTTTTCAAAAGGAAATACCAAACCTACGCGAGGGTGTCCAACCTGAGGAGACATATCCAAGAGTGGAAGGAAGAACAACATGAACCCTTGAACATGGCCTTAGATAGATATTATGCCTTACTAAATAGATGTTGAGGCCATGGTTTCTCTGAGGAGAGGCAACTTTTCCACATCATAGATGGACTTCATAATGAAACAAGGGAGACCCTTGGGATGTATGCCCCAAGGTAATTATACGAGCTCCAAGCCCATCAAATCTAAGAGCTAATCGAGCATATGGAAAGAGAAGAAGGAGAGATATGCAAATGGGAGAATGTTAAGAAATATCAATGGGACCCAACTCTTTAATAGAAGGAGGTCCATATCTATGGTAAAGAGAAAGAGGTAGCTCTCAATAAGGTGATTCCGCAACAAACCTTGCTAATACAGAAGTCTGTTGATGAACTTGAAGAAAAGTTTAATAGGATGTCCAAATGGATATATGAAAATGTTATAACTCTCATTGATATGGTCAAGGAGAGGATCATGCAAAATAAGCCAAGTGATCACAATAAACAAAGGATACAAAACCAAGAAATATCTAGGAACACTTTTCAGCAAACAGGAGAAATGGCTAAAGAAAGTGAGGCTATAGATTCAACCATAGACGACCATAATGGATGTGAAATTTGCATATATGACCATCCGAAGGGCCATTGCCTAGTATTGTTGCATCTATAGGAGTATTGGGTAGGTTCCTTAAATTTCCACAAGGTAATTATAGCCAGTCCCGCAACTGATTGTACCATCCTAGGAGGACTTATTACTAGCCTCAACATAGTCATCAACCATAGTGTCAACAACCACAGTCATGGGAGAGGCCACCACCAAATTAGCCCTATTAACCAAAACCACACAAATATTATATTCAACACCCTATTTCTCCAACTAGTTCTACATCCTCTACTTCAAACACCACTACCACTCTCTCAAGTACCATCAACCCATGACATCCCTTAAAGGATCACCACCTCGTGCCTCTTACCATCCATCCTACCCTTGATATTCTCATACTCCACCTTATTATATGTCATTGCTAGCAACACAAGAAGGTTTGACACCATAATATCAACAACCGAATGCCACTTATGTTGCAAATGTGCATAAACATGCTGACACTAGTGGGCCTCAATCATAATGTAGGAAATATCCCTTCTAAAGGAAAGGTCGTAAACTGAAGAAAACCATGCATGGACCCACCACATCATCCAAACTAGCATAATGCCAATCTAGTGCATCACCTTTCTTTTCATAATCGACATCCTCTGATCATACACAAGGGCCACCATCCATCATTACTCGAATCCCAAACCTAAAAAATGAATCTAACAGTGTGGAGAGACAAACAAATTCATGCATACCATATCATGATCAAGGATGCAATCATGGGCTAGGCATTCATAATGTTAACACACCTCATACCTTGACCCACCATACCTGTAACAATCAAGTGTGTGACCAACACTTTTTCTACCTAGCCAACAAACCACCAACAGACATCTAGTAGCTAGGGAATGAATAGTTACTAATGTTTCGTACATGCATGAATCCTATTTATCCACTTATTAATCCTTGTCACAGCCAAATGTTCAGTTGTGGGGGTTACCCCCTCCCCCTCCCCATTCTTAGCTTTAGGATTCTTAAGTGTTTTTCATCTTTTTGTTTTATAGTTGTCATTTTCCTATTTTTTAAAACAATTCTTCCCATTTCTTCCAATTTTTTCTATTTGTTATTTTCATTTTCCTTGTTGTGTAATCTCACTTGTGAATAAAATGATGTAGCCCATTAAGGTAAGGTTGTCTCTAGGTTGTCAAGTCATAAGGGACTGATTATTTGGACATTGAAACCACGCCATCCATCCACTCACTCCATTAATAAGAGGTTTTTACCTTGGTCACAATGATATTCTTTTCCATCATCCAACCTAATACTAAATCTATAATCATTGTGTTTGGGTAGAAGAGTGCAGAACCAAGGAAAAATGTGAAGGGTGTGACATCAAGGGAATTTGTGAATTATCTTTGGCCACTTCTATATATTCTATCATGTTGTTGAGGTTGTAATCATATCCTTGTAGATCTAACAAAAGATTGGAAGTAAGAGTAACCTAAAATGGCACTGAATAAACTTCTGTAGGTTCCACTGAAAAGACATGTACCCATGCCTAAAGGCTGGAAGCTTCTCAAAATTAAAGAAAAAAATGAGTACCATAATAAAGCTCCTTCCTTGGAAAAAACACCAAGTGATGTTACTCCTCGCAACTATGATAGTCTTATGGTTGTTCGTTGATGTGATGTCATTGCAATGTGGTGTGGACTTGGTTTGAATCTTGGAAAGAAGGACTCATGATTATTTAACCATTAATAATACACAAGGTTTCATTATGCCCATGGTAAGACTCCTCATGTCTCAATTTCTACAATCCTTTCTATAGTCCATCTCATCTCGTTGTCCGGGTGATCATAACTTGTGGTTTTGTGTAACATAGAGTTATTATCTCAAATTGGTGATTTTAACATGTGTGTTTAGCTTCACAGGTATGCATTGCATTCAACCCTTTAGTGCCTAAAAACATTTTTAGGTGTAGTTACACAAGGACATTAATGGTTGATGCTTGCTTTGATGAGGATCCACTTGTGTACCTTTTGTGACTTGTACTTGTTTAACACAACCACATTATTCTTCACCTTCCAAGTGTTCAACTGTTACATTTTGTTGTTTCCATTCTTATGTAACTTGATCCATCCCCTGCCTTGATTTCAATGGCCCTTTTCTTACTCATTCTAGTGCTTTTCACATTGACGACTCCACCTTCAACCACTTCTGGTGCCTCCATTTGATTTCCTACTTACCTAGAATAATGGACCTACCATCAAACTTTCCAACCAATCCTAAAGCTTTTTTTTCCATACTCAATTACCCCACTTACTACAGATTCATGAACCCTGATATTGACTACCCGATATCGGGTCAAACACATCGTCAAATATCCAATATCGAGTCACACAAAACCTATATATATATATGACCCCCATAGTGCCCAAACTTCATTCTCATCATTTGTTGCTAGGGAAGTTGTTCAAATTTTCTGTTACGACTTAGAGCTCTATACAACCACTTTCCACTTGCGATATTTGGCTTTCTACCACTCCAATNATTGACGATAATCTACTATCGCTCAAAAGGTATTATAAGGGTAAGAGTGTTAAAAAATTTAGGTGTTATCATGAATAATCAATCATATTAATGCTAGAAACCTTAATTTTTCCACCTAAGGGACCACAATCATCATAATAAGCCACACATAAGAAAAAAAAATCAACTGTGTTAGGTTGTATGAGGAGATAAAAGAAATTTAGGGATTTTTCTTAAAAAATTTTCTAACGTTGTAGTCATATGAACTAAGAACTTAATGAAATAAGGTAACGAGTAAGGTATAAACTGATTAATGATAAAGAATATAACCTTAGTAACACTTGATCTTTGCTTGATTGTAGATGACCCCAAAAAGAGGTGCATAGGAAGAACCTTCATAGAGAGCACCCAAATGTCCATGAGGTGGTAGGGGACAACAGGGTGAGTTGGAAAAATGTAAAGAGTAGGAAGCCCAATCTTTCAGCATTCATCAAGAGGCCGCTACTACTAGATAGTCGGTCTAAGGAGAGGTTGTAGAACCACCAGCTCCTATGCAGGCACAACACCTCATGTTTCCCCATGATTACCTCATAGCCATTAAAGAAAAGTCCATGTTGACCATGGTCATTATGGAAATGAATTTTGGCCCATTTATGGAGTTTTCTCTAGAAGTAGTTCAGACGCAACTTCAAGCATCACCTTTGTGGCTGATTCTTTTATACAGTGGTGAATGGTACCTTGGTGAGACTCACCAAGTCTGGCACAACAAAGATGATGGCAGTAAACATCTATGGAGTTAATGTCTCTTTTTTAGTCAAGGAAATTGTAGTATCCCTTAATCTGCTAAATGAAGGGGCTAAGGTAGCCCATTTGTCCACTAGATTTGACCTCGACACCAGAAAACTATGGCTGAAATGAGAATACAGTAAGGAAGACAAAACATACAATGAACTAACTTTAGAGGAGAGGACATACTTCAAGATTGGTACATACCATCTCTTTTCAACCAAAGCACTTAATAGGATTTCAACATATGTGGCCAGGGGAAGTGCTATCTTAATGGGAAAATACATGGCCAACCTTCCCCAATTTTACTTCACCAAAATTCAAAGGTGGTTTGAGGAGAAAAAGACAGGGAAGCCAACACTCCCATTCCCTTGCCTAATTAGGAGGCTATGCAAGCATGCTAGAATCATAGCGTACACAAATGATGTCCCTAGAAAGGCTCAAAAAACTTCCGTCATAGAGTTGCTCAAACCTACCACACCAAGGAAAGATCTTGGTGAAGAACAAAAACTGGAGAAGGAAGTACAACCCAAAGTAGAAGTACAACGTGAGCCTAAATAGTTCCTAGAAATACAAACTCCACCACTACTGCCATCACAACATTATAGATCCTTAATGAGCCATCTATAGAAAATTGCTAAAGTTGTCAGTTCAAGAAGCAAAGATGAGTCCAATCTTTTTAGAGTAATCAATAATGCCATATGGCCCATTATTTCAACTAATCCAACAAGGGAAGAGATCTCTACCATCAGGAGAAGAATCCCAGTGGTTTAGGCAAATTTCTAAAAATTTTGCATCCTTCCAAGTAATGCTTGAAACTGGAGAAGGTGCCACAGTTGTGGTAATGCAACATCAGGATGTGACATGCGCAACAAAGGTAATAACCAATCATATTAAAGAATCATTCAATGTGCTTGTTGTGCCCCTAGTGGATTTGATTGAGGCTAGAGATGCACAAATGCTTGCTGGGACTTTGATGACTCCTATAGTGCATGAGGATGTATTGGATCAACTACAGCAGATACAAAAAGTGATGACCACCTTATTTGACATCCCTAGTGATGTCACTATGGCACAGTCAGACCTCATAGCCACCAAAGGGAAGCTAGTTATGGCTGAAGTTAGGGTAGAACATGTAGAAGCAAAAGTGTAAAGGTTACAAGAATAGCTAGTTGCCCTGAGAATAATACAAGATCCTACTCATTTTGTTGTGGCTGACTAGCTGGAACAATTCAAGATAGAGTTGTTAGCCAAGATGACTGAGGAGAGTGCAGCTATAAAATAAGAAAAGGAGAAGGCATTCTAGAATGCCTCAGCTACTAATGCACAATCCTACATGTATAAAAAGGCATTGACCATTGTGCAAGAGGAAAACAAGTACCTTGCCTTCAAAAATTCAAGGTTGACCATAATTGAAAAGTCGAAGAACATTCTTGAGAAGAGCATCCATCATTTAAGAGAACAATTGGTGTGGGCTAACGAAGACATCAATAGATCGGCCAAAGAAAACAAAACCCTCTTAATGGAGGAGGTTCATGATATTTGACAAAAATCAACAATAGAAATCAACGCATGGCAGAATGAGGCCAAGAAGCATGAGAAATTAAGGGAACACTTTTGTGACCAAGTAGGCATGTATAAGCAAATAAATGAAAAAGAGATCTAGATTGCTAAAGCTCACATTAGATCCTTTTTATCACAAAATCCTAAGTGGCATCCAATTCTAGATAGCTATGCCTTGGTTCACTAGGTGAAAGCAAAGAATAAAGACATGCAAATCAAAGATTTGAAAGAATACATGGCATTGGCTAACCTCAAATATGCCAGTTTGACCATGTTAATAGTAGGCATGCCTTGTAGTTAGCTAGAGAAGCAGGTAGTAGCCACTTATGCATTATATGAGAAAGAGTTTGGGGATAAAAACTATTCTTTGAAAAAGCTCCATATAGCAAACTTGAAATTGGATGTGGTTAAAGCAAAATACCATGGACAGAAGGATGTCACCTTAGACCTGGCTAGGAGATTAACAGATTATCAAGAATTAAGAGAGAAAGCTAGGACCTTTGAGGAAGAATGATAGGAATTTGTAGCCTAGTACATGAAGTCCAATCAAATGTTTCCATAGCTGCCATGTCCTTGGGATGTACCAGTGTCAACACACATTAGTTTAGTAGTTTGGATAGTACACAATCCACAAATGGAAGAAGAAAAGTTGCAAGCATTACTTAATTGCTACAAATTTCACTAGCCTAGTGACAAATGGAAGCAAACAATGGAGGAGCCACCACCTCTGGGCACCACATGAGCTTCCCAGTTTTTTTCTTGTAATATTATATCCCATTTTTGTACTACACCATTGCGGTATGTAAGAGTCAATTGTTTTGTTTATTTTTTAAGTCAATCAATAATTCCATATCTTCCCAATATTTTATACAAAACTTGTTCCTCATTTTTTTAACTCAAGGATGAGTTTTCATTCAATCATGGGGGTATGATGAGTTATGAATCTATCAACCCCGATATCGGATATTGAATATCAGAGCCCCAATATTAGATACCTGATATCNAGTGTGAAGCCCATCTATGATGTAATGAAGTTATTCTTGCTAAGAGTAACCATGGCCAGAGCATCAATGTAATAAGGAATAATATCTATCCATGGTAGCATACAAGGACTCATGTGTTCCTTACTTCTAACCCTAGATCTATCTTCTCAGATTGGACACTCGAGAGTACATTTGATACTTATTGTTAAATAGTTCAAGCATTGTACTCCATCTATGAAGTAATTTTTTCTTCAAGAATCAGTACTAGCTTCTACTTCTTTGATGAGTATCCCGGAAAATAACTTAATATTTTTACTAGTCATTTTCTATGTTTTGTAGGACATAGGCATCGTGAAAATCCTAAAGATGTTTTTGTGGATCAAAATTAATTAAGCTACTAAATAATGGAAAGTAAATCTAAACTAGCCTATGTGCGATGAGTATCCGCTCTTAATCGTTTGTACACGTCTTGGACTTCATGAGACTACTTTTGGGATTTTCAAGCGTATGTCATTGGATATGCCAAACCATACACTATTAGATTACCAAGTAGTTTAACTTAAGTGCTTGTGAGTAAGGTGTATGCATNCCGGGATACTCATCAAAGAAGTAGAAGCTAGTACTGATTCTTGAAGCAAAAATTACTTCATAGATGGAGTACAATGCTTGAACTATTTAACAATAAGTATCAAATGTACTCTCGAGTGTCCAATCTGAGAAGATAGATCTAGGGTTAGAAGTAAGGAACACATGAGTCCTTGTATGCTACCATGGATAGATATTATTCCTTATTACATTGATGCTCTGGCCATGGTTACTCTTAGCAAGAATAACTTCATTACATCATAGATGGGCTTCACACTGAAACAAGAAGAACTCTTGGGATCTATGCCGAAGGAAGACTATTAAAGTTAAGAGCCCATAGGATCCAAAGGCTCATCGAGTAGGTACCAAAGAAGAAGGAGAGCTTAGGAAACACAAAAGTGAATATGAATACAATCGAGATCCTTCCATTCACAAGAGGAAGGTCCGATTTTATAAGAGTGAGGAGGAATTACCACTTGATGAGCTGGTGAATTGGAAAACCTTTCCAATTCAAAAATTTACCTTCGAAATTTTAGCTAAGGTAGATCAGTTATGGGACTTTATAGATAATAGATTTCAAACTATTTTGAAAATTTCTAAAGAGTCTAAAGAACAAAGTAGTGATCATGACCGTAGAAGACAAAAGGAAGTTGAATGCGCCAATCAAAGGGGTAAGGGCGAGATTGCTACCATAGAGAAAATTGTGGAAACTAAATCAGACAATAATGATGGGTGTGAAATCTACCAATATGAACATCCTAATGGATGTTGCTCCATCATGTCACATTTACAAAATTCTAGGGTGTATTCTTTGAATCCATGACTAGCAAAAAGACAAACACTTAGAAGATTGTCTTATCCTTAAAGCAATCCCAGGCAGTTCCATCAATAATAACAATATTATCCAAGTGGAACTTCACCATAACTATATGAGTAGTATCAATAGTGGCAGCAACCATAGTCATGGGCGATGCCATTGCCAAGGAAGTAGTACCCTTATAGACAACCAGATCCATATGGGTATTATGTTCAACAACCTTTATTTCCACGTGACACTTCCAATCACGTTTCTCCTTTCCAACATCAGTACTATCCTCATAAATACTATAGAACTCATTCTCTATATTTCAAGAGGGATACCACATTTTATCTTTTTCCTTTCTATTTCGGTATTTATTCCTCCATCCTCAACACAGCTACTGCCTACTCCATCCATGTAGGGTAAACTTTCAGCCTAGTCACAACAATGCAATGCTACTAGGGCTATCAATCTAAAACTGGTTGATCAATTGAGTGGTTTAGAAGCTCATGCTCATAAAAGATCATTTTTCTGAACCAACAGTCCTACTAAGCCCTCATAGACTTAGGTGGCTAGTCATCCTACTCCTTTTTCATTCTATAAAAACCATTCCATTCGAAACCCTTCAAATCTAATACTACCTAAAATTCATATGGTTATGCTCACCCATGCATATTTGATTGTATCCAAGCTAGCAACCTTCCCAAGAAATTAGCTAATCCTAGGAGTCATATCTATTTACAAATTGTTGGGAATGAACCATGTAAAGCTATTCCTTATTCTGGTTTCAGTGTTAACTTGATTTCTCATGAGATGTATACTATTTGGAACCTGCCACCTCTCAAGTAGAGTAATATTCTATTAAAATTGATAAACTAGTCCATTACTATTCCATTGGAATTGGTAGAAAGCATTATGACCATTTTTTATGGGTGACCTTATCTTGCCAATTTCTTGGTAATCAAGATTGAGAACTATAAGGGGTACTTTCCAATCATTATGGGAAGGGCATTGCTAAGCACTGTTAATGTGAGAATGTGCATTAGAGACCTTTCCATGAAAAAATATAATGAAATGCATTTGAAAAGATCAAGAAGAAGCAAGTTCCATGCATCACGTATAATGATACAGGGTGTAATTACATGCAGAAACTCTAGTCCATGAAACAAGCATCTAGTTCTGCATGCAAGTAGTATGCACATGAAGTTGATATTCAAAGGTGTTTGTATGACATAGCCACAAAACAAGAGGATACCTAGTGACTAATCACTAATCATGAAAGTAGCACAATGTGCATGGAACTTACTGAGAGCCTAACATGCACTTATGTCATAGGCATGGATGAACTAGAGCAAGTTCATCATCTACTCTCAAATGATGATACCAATTAGTGACTGTGATCCATGAGAATTTCAAACAAGATTCCCTAGAGTTGAAAACTCTACCTATTGGCCTAGGATATGCATTCTTAAAAAATGTCAAGCTGATCATACTTAATGCCAAACTTGCTCTAGAGCAAAAAGAAAAACTATTGAAAGTGGTCAATAGATGGTCAATAGCCTTTTCTTGGTCATATCTTGAACTTACTGGAATTGATGCATAGATATGCCAGCACTACATTTATACTAATCCATCCATGAAGCCAATGAGAAAACCACAATGGTGGTTGAAATCAAAATTGAAGCAAATTGTGAGAGAGGAGATTGAGCAACTCCTTAAGGCAGGGTTCATCTACCCCATTGCAGATAGTGAGTGGGTTAGCCCAGTAATGATAGTGCCAAAGAGAGATAAAAAATGGTGGATTTGTATCAACTTCAAGTTGTTAAACATGGCAACATTCAAAGATCATTTTCCTTTTTCATTCATTGATTAGGTGTTAGACACCATATCTAGGCATTGATATTATATTTTTTTAGATGGTTATAGTGTTTATAACCAAATCTAGATTGCATTAAAAGACTAGGCCAAACTAACATTCACGATTCCTTGAGAAACTTTTGCATATTAAAAGATGTCTTTTGGTCTTTGCAATGCACATGCCACTTTCCAACACCTAGTCTTAAGCATCTTTTAGCAGAAAATTAGTAGTAGAGTGGAAGTCTTCATAGATGAATTCTCCACTTACAACACTACATTCAAGCAAGCCTTGGACGACCTTGAGCAAGTACTCAAAATATGTGTTGAAATAAACCTATGGCTCAATTGGAAGAAGAGCCATCTCATGGCATAAGAAGGCATTGTATCAAGGCATAGAATTTCTCAAGTAGGGATTGACGTGGATCTTGAAAAATTAAGGGTCATTTAATGAATTACTCACCAACCAAAAACTATTAAAGATGTTTAGTCATTCCTTGGACACACTAGCTACTGGTGGCAATTTATAGAGAATTTCTCTTAGATCATAAAACCATTGGTCTAGCTAACAAAAAAAGATGCTCCATTGATCTTGACCAAGGAATGTGAAAGGGCATTCCAAAGCCTCAAGTAGAAGCTCATAGACACTCCAATTCTATGAGCACCTGATTGGTCTAGACCATTTCATATCATGACAGATGCATCAAATTATGCCTTGGGAGCTATACTTACACAATTGGATGATAAGAAACATTCATATTACATCCACTATGCAAGTTGAAGCATTTTGGGTGCATAGTTTAATTACATCACAATAGAAAAAGAAATAATGGTAGTGGTGTATGCTCTAGAGAAGTTTAGGCACTATGTGCTTGGATATAGAGTGTTTGTGTGCATTGATCATAGTATCATTCACTTCCTCATGAGAAAGCCAACGATGAGCCCCCATGTCATACAGTGGCTAGTGATCTTGTAGGAGTTTGATCTTATGATGGTAGATCAAAAAGGGATTGAGAATGTGATCACTGACCATCTCACTCGGTTACGATGGGATGACAAAGAGGAGAGCACACTCTCTAATCAATTAGCAAATGAACTCCTCTTTTTCAATGTAATTAATAAACATATGCCCACAAACTCCAAATGGTATGATGACATCCTTACTTATTTTCTCACTTAAGAAATGCCACAAGATTTGGACTACAAGAAGAAATAATAGTTTCTTCATTAGGCCAAAAAATTCATGAAAATCAATGGACACCTTTACAAGGTGTGCATTGATGACTTGGTTCGTTGGTATGTACTTGATGTTGATCAACTACATGTTCTCCAAGATGCTCATGAGGGTCCTTATGGGGGCCACTATGTTGAGAGATGCATAGCCATTAAGATCCTAATGGCAGGGTATTATTGTCCAACCATCTTCAAGGATGCCCACCAATTTGTCTGCTCTTGTAAACATTCTCAATGAGATAGTAGGATGAGAACACAAATGAAGGAACCTCAATAGTGGTTTCAACCACTAGAACCTTTTAACATCTAGGACATCAACTTTATGGGTCCCATCACACCCATGTCAAATGGAAAGGCATATATAATCATTGCCATTAATTACTACAAAAAATGGATAAAAGAAATAGCTATCATCAACTATACATCATACACTGCTATGCGGCTTGTACAACAAAATGTTGTGAACAGGTTTGGGGTGCTACGTGCACTGATTTCTAACAACAGAACCCATTTTATAGGTGCTACTTTTTGCAAACTTATGCAACACTAGGGGGTTGAACATAAATTAATAACACCCTACCACCCCGAAGCCAACAGTCAAGCAGAAGTTACCAATAGGAAGATCACAAAGATTCTAATAAGAACTATTAGCAAATATAGGAGAGATTAGAGCACGAAACTTAATGATACCCTTTGGGCCTCCCTCTCAACATGGAAACTTCTTATAGGCTACTCTCACTATTAGCTAGTGTATGGAAAAGCTCCAACACTTCTAATTCAGTCCAAGCTTCGTACACTCTCAACAGCCTCTAACTTGGACCTTAACCTATGTTTGGCACAAAAGGAAAGGTTGATCAACCTAAAGGTACTAGACAAAAATAAATTAGTTTCTTTGTCCTTGAATGAAGTACACAAGGCATTCAAAAAACAATGACATGACCTAAGAATGAGAAGTATCAAACTTCAACTTGGAGATAAGGTCCTCTATTGGAACCCCACACATGTTCCTCAAACAACCAAATTCCAAACATTATGGAAGGGGCCTTATATAATTTATGAAATCTTTCCTTTTGAGGCCATGATTATATAAAAACCTGAAAGCCCAAACAAGAAGTAGTTGCTCAACATCCAATAGGTGAAGCCTTTCCATGAGCCCAAGTGAGCTAGTATAACAAATATCTCAATAGATGGGCAACCACACTTAATTTTTTGGATCTTCTCCTTCCAACTTAGTTGTGAGGAAGATAGCCACCCATGCAAACCATATACATGGCTCCTCAATTTTTCTAATTATTTTACACATTTTTGTTTTGTGAAAATTTTTTATTTTACACCTTTTTGATTTTAAAAATTTTTCCTATTTTACACCATGGTTAGTACATTTAAAATTTTTTGGATATTTTACACTTTTTTATACATATTTTACTTTATTTTAGTATGATTTTTTAATTTCTATTAATAAATGTGCTTTGCACCACAAGGACACCAAGCAAAAGCTTGTAGAGGCAAACGATGAACTCAAGGTTCTCAAGGGCAAATATACCAATTAGAGATCTACTGCCGAGAGCCTAGCCAAAAGAATGAATGATTATGAGGAGCTATAAAATGCAATCATGGCATTTGATATTAAACACAAAAAATTCACTATTTGGTTCATCAATGTCAAGGAGATATTTCCAGTAATGCCTTATCTGTGGGATATTTCCATTCTAGCCCACTGTGAATGATCCTTAAAGTAAGGAGGAGAAGATGAAGGCACTACTAGATGCCTTTTAGCTTCCACCAGAGATGGCAATCATAGCTTTCTCAGCCACCGTGCATGCCTGAAGCTAGTGAAGGTCTTTCAAAGCCTTAGGAACCTCCACCACCTAGGAATATTTAATCTTCTCAACCACCTTCACGTCATCAAAGGATGTGTTATCCAGTTTAGTAGTCATGTCATGGTGTTTAATTTGGTATCATGAACATTAGAAATTTTGTAATGATGTTGATTTTTACACTTGGGCACTCAATTTTGTTGTGTCAGTTTGTTGTGTCAAGTGTTAGTCAATAATCCCATACCTTTTCAATTTTCTAAGGGAATTCGAGGATGAGTTTTCATTCATTTGTGGGGGTATGATGAAGCGTTAAAGTGTGACATTGATAGGCCCCCATCACTCATTAATGTGGTGTTTCCTCATTGGCAAGGTTGCATTGACATAACCTTTGTTGCATTTATCAAGCCTCGTTGATGTAGCTTCACAATAAAGTTTATAAATATGTGCTCATCCATCATGTTTATGAGAGATTCTTGTCATAGTTGTAGTAGAGCTTTCATATTTTTGTCATTTGAGAGTTAGAAGAATTTTTTGAGTGCATGTAGTAGGAGTTAGAAAGTGTACAGATATTTATTTGAGCACTGATGTACCAAATCATACCAGTGTGACCAACAATAAAGATGAGCCTTTTGATCAAATCTTACAGAACTTGGAATAGATTAATGATTTATTTCTGCATTTACTATTTTCATTAATTACGTAATTAATTAAGATAAGTAAAAATTTAATTAATTAACTAATTAAGATAAATATATTAAACACATAAGTACAATTGCTTCGAGCATAACATGCAATGCTTAGTAATCTTAGCAGTGCTTAATGCTTGGTAACCCAGTAGTGTTGTATGCATTTACGATGTGGATAGAAAGTGGGATTGGATACTTATGTTAAGATAGTTAATTATTAATTAGCAATCAAATTAGTTAAATTGGTTAATAAATTGAGTTTCAACTTATTATCAATCATAGGTGAATAAAATATAAAATAATAAAAAATCATATGCCCCAATTACACTTAACCATACAACTAAGCTTCACAAGTGTAGTTGGAAAGACAACGATCATCATGATTAGATTTCACTCCCTAGAACCAGTGTACTTAGGAACTTAAGGTCTACAGAATTTGACTAGATTGCATGTGAACACTTGTAATTGGTATGGTTGGGTGTAGGGTATACTTGTCACTCATCAAAGATTATACTACATAAAATTACTTATCTTAATATTATTAGCTTGTGTTATGACTAGTGGTTTATGTTAGTGTATTCTAACATCTTCCTTATGCTTATTGAGATTAGAACTCATGATCTCTTAAATAGCATGAATACTTGTTATATTTTAATGATTGTCTATCTTGAGATTTGAATCCTTAACTTCTCATTTGCATGCATCTTGAAAATATTAACATTTTCATTTCTTATTAGTATATACTAATCCTTGATGCTTTTAGAGTTGGACAAGTTGGAATGATGGTGGTGGCCCATATAGTTGGTAGTTTTATATTATTGTAATCATGTTATTTCTAGTAAACAACAAGTCACTGTGTCAAAAATATGAATACTTAGATGGATGTTAAGTGTTACCAATAGAGATACATTGCACAATGTAGAAATTCAAGAAAGACTTGGAGTGGCTTATATTTTAGATAATTTGTAGGAATGACATCTGATATGGTTTGGGCATGTCAAAAGAAAATTAGATAATGAGACTATAAAAAATGTTATTACATTACTATTATTAGAAATCCATTGAATGGAAGACCAAAAAATACATGGAAAAAATGATTGAAGATCAATTGAAGAAATTTCAAACAAACAAAGATATAGCTCTTCATAGAGGTGAATGGTAAAAAGGAACTCATGTAGCCAACCCCATTTTGCCAGGACAAGGCTAGGATAATGATGATGTTATTCTAAAATTCTTTGGAATAATAATTATATTATATGACTATAGCATGGTAAACATAATTTGGATTTATTTTATCTAACCTTATTATTATATATTTTTTTATGTAAGTGAATTGTGAAAAAGAACTCATGTAGCCATCTCCATTTTGTTGGGACAAGGTTAGGATAATGATGATATTATTCTAAAATTCTTTAGAATAATAATTATATTGTATGAATATAGCATGGTAAATATAATTTGTATTTATTTTAGCTAACTTTATTATTATATATTTTCGTTTATCTAAGTCAATGGTAAAAAAAAAAAAAAACTCATGTATCCAACCCCATTTTGTTAGGACAAGGTTAGTATAATGATGATGTTGTTCTAAAATTCTTTGGAATAATAACTATATTGTATGAATATAGCATGGTAAATATAATTTGTATTTATTTTAGCTAACCTTATTATTATATATTTTTTTATGTAAGTGAATGGTAAAAAAAAGCTCATGTATCCAACCCCATTTTGTGAGGACAAGGTTAGGATAATGATGATGTTATTCTAAAATTATTTGGAATAATAATTATATTATATGACTATATCATGGTAAATATAATTTGGATTTATTTTAGTTGACCTTATTATTGTATATTTTTTTATGTAAAAATATTTGAAAGAATTTTTTTATTTTGTAGATTTTGGTAACCTAATATATCAAATGATATAAGTGGTCCAACCAAGAAGAACTGAATCTTTTCTATTCATGGTCCAGATGAATTTTGGATTGAGCTTAGGCTTATTGGAAATCTCATTTTGCTATCTATAAACTTATAAAATTTCAAATTAATTGAAAGTTATTTGATGATTCATATTTGTCAGTAGGCTTTGAATAAAATTGTTTGGCATCTAAAATAGAAATTGGTAATTTGCATGATATATATCTTTGCAATATAAGAGAGTTATGGAGTGAGTGACTAGTTGATACAAAGCTCTTTAAAAAATATACTTTCTTGCAAAATATGGATTGATTTTAGTTGATTTGATAGTTGAAATTTATAACACAAGAGTGGCCCTCAATGTGATTGTTCAACTTCTTGGATTAATGAATTAGCAAATATGATGAATTGATGATGGATGATGAAATTTATTGGAGTGGAAAATTTCATAACATAAACTATCTTATTGTTGTAGCATCAAATTGCCTCAATGGCATTAATTTCATCTCTTACAAGTATGATTTTTTCCATATTTAAAGCCAAATGATTAGGCCATAATAAAATGCAATGAGACAAGCTTATTTTATGAAAGATTAGGTTGGAAATTCAAGAGACATAAGGGATTGAGGCCATTATCTAATTACATCTATCCATTAATCTTTCAATAAAATAAAAAACAATTTTTATTTTTACTTGATGTGATGATAAAGTGCAAACTTAACTATTTTTTTCTCTTTTTTTTTATTTTTGAACATGTGGGGCATGACATAGTATCTCTAATAATTATCTCATAGTAAGTAGTGGAAACCCATTCTTGGAAGGATGTTAGTTAATTCCAAAACCACTAGATGGTAGCTTGAACTTGACTATTTTATTTTCAAAACACACAAGTATTTATGCTTATACATAAATCATAATCTTAGCATTCAATTTAAGATTTTTAATATTAGCTAAACACACCCTAGGTCATGGCTTTAAATACCTTTCTGGTGTTGTCCTTTTAACATTATTTCAAATTTCATCTTTCTCTTGTTCCCTCTTTCTTTTGGTGGTGTGTGAGTAATTCATCCAGTAACTTCTAGATCTATATTTGTTCTTGGTGTGTGATCCTTGTATAAAGCTTAATCTTGCTTGTCCAAAGCTGATGAGACTTGATATGTTGGGCAACTTTGTTGATGCATCCCCATCAATGAAGCCTTGTTGACACATCCTTGTCAATGCATCTTAGATGTGTTGATGCATATATGTCAATGAGAATGTGTTGATGCATTAATTAACAACGCATCTTAGATGTGTTGACACAGCCTCATTGACACATCCCCATCAATGCATTGTTGTCGAAGCATACCTATCAATGCAACTAAATGCATTAACACATCCCCATTGACATAATGCCTATATTTGCCTATAAATATGCAAGTACCTATCACATATTTCGCACCATTTGGTCATTAGTGTAGCCAAACTCTTGTAATTTTATTCTGTAATATTAACAAGCAATTAATAAGTGCCCATAGCATGGATTTGATTCAGTTGTACAAAATCTTATTCAAGTGGCATTGTACATGGACACATTAGAAGAACAACAATAAGATTGAGATTAATTCATATTCATTGTATCACTTTGACTTAAAATAGATATATTTTTAATGAAATTTACTTTTGATGTACTTAGTTATTATTTACATTTTCATGCACATTAATTAGTTGGTGGAATGAGCATGACCAATTTTAATTGTAAACACATATTCACTTGGTAATCCCAATAGTGTTGTTTTTTGGTTTGCCTAGTAGCATAACACTTTGTAATCCTAGGAGTGAGTATGTGAGTTTAGGATGTGTACAAAAATTTGGGAATCGACACTCATTGTCCTTAGGATAGTTTAGGATATATCTTCTTGTTATTAATTAGATTAAATAATTATTTTTCATACTTTCATATAATTTAGCCTTGGCCACATAACATCAATAATCATAGACCTCACTTTGGACTAAACCATACAAGATAAAGCTACCACTAGTCCAAGTGAGATGACAATGGCCTATGATCAATGCTTAATAATCTAGATGTCATACTAGTCCTATCAACAAAATTTGATTGGATTGCATGTGAATGCTTTTTATTTGTATGGTTGAACATAGGTGATACCCACTATTAATCAAAAGGTTTGCCTTTCCTTGATATTATTTTAGTTAGAGTAAATGAACTTCTCTTTATTGATTCTTATTTATCTTTAATTTTTGGATCTTGTCTCTAGAATTTTCTTTTGAATCTATTATGCGATCATGCATCCCTACATATTCTCCTTTTATTCTTTATCTTTTATTCTATTTTTATGAATTTGGTAAGTGTTTTTAGCTATTGTATTGAGAGTAAAAATTTTTGGTGAATTTTGATCTTTATATGAGATGTAGACATTCATCATGAATGAAAGTCGTGGCATAGCTTGAGATGAAGCTTGTAACAAATATTTCTACATTTGATAGTCTTAGTGCAGTAGCATTGACATCTAGTATGAATTATAGAGTTGATACATCAGACTAATTGAATAGAGGTAGTTTGTATGGATGCATTTGAAGTGTTGTAAAACTAGGATGATGAACCTTTGATAATATTTTATTAGTTAATATAAATACATAATAGTGGACAACTTACATTGATAGTGAGTCACATTAGGTAAAATTAAAGGATTTAATTATTCATCAATGTGGCATGTTATCAAGTATTAGGAGATGAACCAAAAATTGGTGATCAAGACCCTAAGGTGATAGTAAGAAGCTAAGGATTTTAGGATGATTATTGGATTAGTACTAGCCATAGCACAGTCCAATATTAGTGAGAAAAATTCTTCAAATTTAGCTATCATCCCATCATCTCTTTGACATCCTTCACAACATTTGACAAAGTAGAATGCATCTTAGAAAAAGAAGTTAAAAATACCTACTCATGAGGATCAATATGATTGTATGCCTACCTGCATAATGGACCCCAAAAAATGCTTCATGTGCATCTTGAAAGAGTCATTATTAGTTTTTTTTAGGCACACATCATTGAATGAAGCCATCAACATAAATTTTATGAAGATTATCCTTAATTTTCATGAAGCATTTGACTTCTTGTAAAAGTTTATGCTTGTTTTGCTTATTCCATTCAGTAGAGTTTCTTAGGTTAGGTAAGTGAGATAACTAGTGACCCATGACTTATTTATTGAATTTGAAACCATTATAGCTTTTGTAAATAATAATTCATCCAAAAATTAATTTTAAAGTAATATTTCATTAGTGTTCTTGTTCCATTGCAACTAAGTTACATGATCAACAACTACATTTTTGGTGTTCTTTCTATCAATCATTGTAAGATTAAATTCCAATAAGATGACAAGCCATTATAAAACATGAAGGCTAACCAAAGGTTTATTCATTAGGAATTGAATGACACTATGGTTTATGTGGATATACATAGGATAATTGAGCACATAATGTCTGAACTTTTCTAGTGCATAACTGATGTCATTAGTTCTTTATCTATGGTAGTACAATTAAGTTATGCTCTTGTGATGCTTCTACTTACATAATGGATATACTATGTGTGTTTTTTATCATCATGGGACATAAGTATGTATCCCAAAGCATTATTAGATACATCCATGATGAAGCATTGATTGGATGTGTCAATGTAGTTGTTTTGATGCATCTGCTTTAATGCAGCTGCCTCGACATAGCTGCTTCGATGTAGTTGCCTTAACATAGTCATGTTAATGTAGTGACGCATACTCATCGACACGATCCCATAGACACATGCAATGACATGTGGATGTGTACTTGTTAATGAAGTATTTTTTTTCACCTATAAATACATGTGCTTCCACCATGTATTGGCATTCTTTTGTTAATAGAGTAGCTGAACTCTTGTAGTTTTATTTCATAGTTTTAGAGAATAGTCAGTAACTGTTCATAGTGTGGATTTTAGTGAGTTGTATGATGTCTTATTTGAGTAGCAATGTACTTAGACACATTCCATGAATGACAATAAGATCAAGATTGATTCTTATTCATTGCAGCACTTTGACTTAGATTAGATTTACTTTCCATGCAATTTACTTCTCATGTACTTAGTTAATACTTACATTTTCATGCAAATTAATCAATTTCCAAAATGAGCATGAAAAATTTTGAGCATAAACATGTATTCGCTTGGTAATCCCAGCAGCATTATTGCTTGGTTCATCCAGTAGCGTAGTGCATGGTAATCCCAATAGTGGATACATGGGTTTAGAACATGTACAACAAGTTGAGAATGGACATTTATTACCAATAGGCTAGTTTAGAATTTACTTTTTATTGTTAATTAGTTTAAATAATTGATTTCTTTATTATCGTTAGTAGCATAAGGCCAAAACAACATCAAAAATCATATGCCTCACTCTAGACTAAACCATACATGACAAAGCTACCACTAGTTTAAGTGGAAAGACACTGAACTATGATTAATGCTTAACAATCTAGATGCATAACTAGTCCCATTCATGAAATTCAACAGGATCATGTGTGAATGCTTATGATTTGTATGGTTGGACATAGGGGTTACCTACTATTCATCATTCGAAACATTGTCGAGGATGGTGCTAGTTACCTAGATTAGTTATATTACAAATGATCAATGTAAAAGTATTAAAAATTTGTCTTTTAGAAAATATTAATATTTTATTTTAAGTCACACACATTAAAACCATGTCTTCTTCACATAGGACCAATAATGAAGTATATGATGAAAACACTCATAGGAAAAATGGTAGGTTCTATGTTGAAGAGAATTGGAGTGAACAACCTCAAGTAAGGGTTTTATATGCTCATTTTGACCTATACTACACACAAGGACTTTGTTCAACTGGTACATATAATTTTAGAGGATATAAAGTAATTCCTAGAACCAAGAGGGCCTCAAGGCCTAGGACCCCCTTTAAACCTAGAAAAGATAAATCAAGGGACCATGGAGGATGATATCAGAGCCATAAAAATTATCCTAGTTTACCATCTTTCTCTTTCTCTTCAACATTTAGTTTTGACGAAGATGAATGTAGGTGTAGAAATAGATCTTTACTATGGGATCAAGATTTTTCCCTTAGGTTTGATTTCTATCTTTATCTTAACCCCATAGTAAATCTCTATCTCTATACCTAAATTTAGGAGAGGCTATGATTCAAATCCACAACATCACTTACAAGCCTTTCATGATGCTTGTGCCTTGCAAAATATTAAACGTAAGTGACAAAAGCTTAAGCTATTCCTTAGGACACTAATAGATGAAGCTAAAAATTGGTATAGATTGTTGAAACCAGGTTCCATTCATTGATGTTCCACAATATTGGAGCTCTTCAATGAAAAATACCAAACCTGTGCAAGAGTGTCCAACCTGAGAAAACAAATCCAAGGGTGGAAGCAAGAAAATCATGAAGCCTTGGATGTGGCCTTGGATAAATACTATTCACTACTACATAGATGTCCTAACCATGATTTCTCTCAAAAAGAGTAACTTTTCCACATCATAAATGGTCTTCATAATCAAAAAAGGGACACCCCTAGGATTTATGTCCAAGGTCAATTATCCAAATTGAAAGCCCATTAGATACAAAGGATAATCGAGCAGATGGAAAAAGAAGAAGGAGAGCTATGTAAATGAGATAATGTAGAGGAATATAATTGGGACCCAACTCTCTAAAAGCATAGGGTCCATATCTATGATGAGGAAAAAGAGGTAGCTCTTGATGAGGTGATTTCACAACAAACCTTGCTAATACAAAAGTCTATTGATGAGCTTGAAGCAAGGCTAGATAAGATGTGGTAGTTGATGAATGAAAAAGTTACAACTTATGTAAAAACTATAAAGGAAAAAGTAATACAAAATGAATCAAGTGATTAAAACAAGAAAATAAAAATAAACCTACAAACAGCTAGGAACACTTATAGGCAAAAATGGAAAATTTTTTGTAGAAGAAGAGCTTATAGACTTAATCACAAAAGAGGATGATGGATCTGACATATGCTTATATGATCATCCAAAGGGCTATTACCTAGTCATGTTATATCTACATGAGTATTGGGCTTTTGCTTTAAATCCCAAGTTCATACAAAAGTAAATTCTTAGGAAATTACCTTTCTCACAAGGTAATTATAGACAATCCTACAACCAACCATACTATCCTAGTGGGACTTCTTATTAGCATCAAAACTACAATGAAATGTAGTGGAAAAACCCACAATCATGGGGGAGGCCATCATTAAACTAACACTACCGTTCCTATCAACCAGACCCATACGGATATTATGTTCAACAAGATGTTTTCCCAACTAGTTCTACTTCCTCTACCTCAAATCACTACTACCACTCTTCCAAATATCATCAACCTACAACATCACCACCTCATGCCTCTCACCCTCTATCATATTCTCAATATTCTCATAATTCCATCCATCACATGCCACCATCAACAACATAGGAAGGTTTGGCACCACAACATCAATGGAAAAATGTCACTTGTACTATGAACATACATGGAAATGACAATGCTAGTAGATCTCAATCACAACCTTAGAAACGTTCCTTGTTTAGGATAGTTCCCACACACGAGCAAAAAACTCATAGTTCTAATGGCACATCAAAGCCAACATAAGGCCAATCTAGTGCAACACCCTTCCTCATCATAACAATGTCTCCTAATCATATGCAAAATCCAACAACCATCACCACTCCAACATAGGACAAAAGTGTTGAACCCATCATTATGGAGAGACAGAAACCTCCATGCATCACTAACAATGATAAAGGGTGCAATTGTGGGTTGAAAGTTCAAAATATTAACACAACCCCTATACCAATTCACAACAAAGTTAGGGAAGAAGTGTGTAAACGAAAATAAGTCAATGCAATAGCCACTAAACCAAAAGACACCTAGTGGCCTAAAAATGACAATATAAAACTGTTTCAAAATGCATGGAAACAACTAATCCGCTTATTAGTTCTAGACTTAAGAAAATGGACCAAACAAACAACTTAGATGTATATATCTTACACTCTAATTATACACCAAAAAATGATATTAAACACAAAGACTCGGGAATTAAAACAAAAAATCAAGAAGAAGAAGAAGAAAACATATATGGACCTCCCAAAATAGAAATACCTTCAAGTCTAGATGAGGATATGTCTCCGAATGATCCAAACAAGACTATCACCAATGTTACATGTGCTCCCATGCAATTAATTAAATGAGTAATGGTGATAGATAGAAAATTGGTGATGTATAACCACAAGATTATGTAGTCCATCTCCCAAATGTGCAGCCATAAGATTAGTCATGGGGGAGATGCTCCATCTTGGTTTAAGAACTAATAAATATTTTTCACCTTTTTTGTTTTACAATTTTTTATCATTTTCCTATTTCTTCCAAAAAATTTTAATTCTTCATATGTTTTCCATTTCTTAATATTTTTTTCTTAATATTTTTCTCTTTTCTTAATTCATTTTCTTTATGTTTATGCATGTCGTTTAAGTTTTCATTAATAAAATTGCCAAGTCATAATGCAGAAGTCAACGATATGTGTTGGGTTTTTATGCTATGTTACAAAGATGATTGGATAAGTGATTGTGTAAAGAAATGAGACCACCTCATCCATCCCTCCATTTCTTTGAATAAAAGGTCTTTATCATGGAAATAATTTGGTTCTTCTTTCATGAAACTAAAATTCATCAATGATCATTATACCTTGAAGAAAAAGGGAACAACCAAGTGGAAATGGCAAAGGGTGTGACATTAGGGAACTTGTTGGTTTCTTTTCTTAACTTCTTTTGTGTGGTTTATGACTCCTTTTGGAATGTATCATTACTCCTTCATCAACCAATAAAAAATAAGCTATGGATTTGCATGGTGTGGTTTTCATTTTAAAAAATATATAAAATTCAAAAAAAAAAGTAAAAAGAAAAAAAATAAACAAAAAAAAACACAAAAATAAAAGAATAATAATAATAATAATAATAATGGGAATTCAAAGCACACCCATAGACACAATAATGGGCTACAAGCATTGGTTATGGGGCTAGAAAGACATGTTACCCATGCTTGAAGGCTCCCCTCTAACTAAGGGCCTTCCTTCCTTCTTCTCTTTTCTTCTCTTTTTGAAGTGATGCTTTTTCTTTGTGGTGGTTATGAACTCATGATGCTCAATAGGAAGGAACACATCAATGTGAGGTCATTGTTCATGGTATGGACATGGTCTAAACATGGACAGATAGGTATGCATATCATTTTAATCACATTTTTCATAATAACATAGTGCGGACATGGTAAAGCACCTTAAATCCCCATCTTTACAATTTCTTCTGATCCCATTATTCACCTCATTGCTATATGTGATTATGAGTCCAATGGTTTTGTGTGATATGATATAATGTCCCAATCAAGGCAATTGTATGTTGTTTGGAACAAATATATGATCTACATTTAACTTCTAGGATGTCCACATACATCTGTAAAAGTGGTTATGCAAGGGCATTATGGTAGGAGCCTACTTTGGGGAGGATCCACTTGCATAACTTTTGTTGATCATGGCTTTGAACTAACCTTTACATCTTTCAGAACATCATTGACAATTTCTCTAAATTTATGCATGCTTTTGGGACTACTTCTAATCCATTTCATTAATTTTTTCTAATTTTCTATTTCCATATCCATTAATATTTCTTGGACATCTTCTAAATTAGACCTATGTTTTTCCTTGTTCAAAAACATGTGCACTTTTGGAGTTACACTCATTAGTCATGGGGCTAGGGATGTTTGCTTTGAAATTTTTTGATTTTTTTGAAATTTTTTTCTCTAACATCATATTAACAAACATTGTGGTAACTAATAGGAATTGATCAAAATAATGTAAATAGCTTGATGATTTTAGTTACCTAATTTCCTTTAGCATAGTACTCTATCATCATCTTGTGCTTAAACACAAACTAAGGGATCCAAAAAGGGTGAATTATTAAGGAAATTTTACCAAAACTGATGTTGATCCTTTGGTGATTGCACATGATGGTAAAGGAAATGTCTAAGGAGGAAGGTCTTTTGCCAAGCACAAAAATGAAGCCAAGAGAGGGACAACATAGGATATGTCCATCGACAAGTCATAGCACATTCAAGATTATAGCCTAAACATTACATGTCTGCTCGATCCATGGGATAGTGAGAAGAAAATTTAATATATCCTTGAACAATGTTTTGCATAACTAGAGAAGCATCAACATAACAGTGAAGGTTGGAAGTTTTCCACTATTAGCAGTAACAAGAAGAATCATCTTTAGTGGATTTTTGAAGACCTCTACAAATTTTGCGATCTTCAATGTCTGTCCAGTCTTTTTATCACTTTGTCATTTTGTATGCATTGAATCGAATAAAATTTTGTAATGTGGCACTTAGAGTCAGTCAGTAGTTATTGTTGGTTAATAATTCCAACAATTTTTTGTAAAAAAATATTAGTCTTATTTTGTTAACTTGAGGACAAGTTTTTACTCAATCATGGGGGTATGATGAAGCATTGGTTGGCTACGTTGATGGGATTGCATCAATGTAGCTACTTCAATGGAGTTGTCTCAATGCAAGTACTTTGATGCAGTTGCTTCGATGTAACTACCTTGAAGCAACTATGTTGACGTGTACTTGTTCATGTGATCTCATTAATGCATCCAATGACGTGTTGATGTGTATCCATTGATGTAGTGTCTATTTTTGCCTATAAATACATGTGCTTTTCTTGTTTATTAGCATTCTTTTATCAGTAGAGTAGCCAAACTCTTGTAGTTTTATTTTGTAGTCTTAGAGAATAGTCATTAAGTGCTCACAGTGTGGATTTGAGTTACTTGTATAGCATCTTGTTTGAGTGCCAATGTACCTAGACACATTCCATGAATGATAATAACATTGAGATTGATTCTTATTCATTGCATCAATTTGACTTAGATTAGATTTACTTTTGATGTACTTAGTTAATATTTACATTTCCATGTACATTAATCAATTGGTGAAATGAGTGTGAACAATTTCAAGCATAAACACTTATTTGCTTGGTAATCCTAGCAACGTTATTGCTTGGTTCACCTAGTAGTGCTTCAGGATATATGGGTTCAGGATGTGTATGGCAAGCTAGGAACAGACACTCATCATTTGTAGGCTAGTTTATACTTCAGTTTCCATTCTTAATTAGTTTAAATAATTTATTTATTTCTTATTATTAGGAGTAGCATAAGGCTGAAACAACATCAAAAATCATATGCCTCACTCTAGACTAAATCATACATGAAAAACTTACCACTAGTCCAAGTGGGAAGATTGTGAACTAAGATCAATGCTTAACGATCTACATGCACAACTAGTCGCATCCATAGAATTTGACCAGATCATACATGAACACTTGTGATTCGTATGGTTGGGTGTAGGGGGTACCTATCGCTCATCAATCAACCATACTATGAAAAGGCCTCGACTAATTTGGTGCTTGTAAAATTAGAGCCTCTACAAGTTTCTACTTTAGAAACTTAAATGACTTTTTACAATTTTTTGATCATATAAATGGTACATATTTCTTGGTCAAAAATGGTTTTGTAGTCTTAGATAAATTCTTAATAAATATTCTATAGTACCTAATATAACCAAGAAATTATATAATATCTTTAACTATTTGTGGTCCCTATGTGATGTCTTATTTAACCCTTATCTTTTCTAGGTTTATTTAAATTGCCCACTTTGAAATTTTGTGTCTAAGACCTATGTACTTTTGTATCATTTGATCACTCTTCTATTAATTGATCTTGAGATTGGTTTCAATAGGTTTCTTTTATTACTTACTCAAGGAACTACAATGCTAGTTTGAAATCTAGATAATATGCAATGAAATCATCCATATTATTTAGTAAGGATTTGAAGAATAGTTTTTGAAATTATGCATGTGTTGAATATGTCTATATATATATATATATATAATTTTTAAAAATTTATATTAAAAAAAACACCTTTATTATGTGAATAATTCAAACAACTAAATAATTTGTAATGTAGTAGTGTTTTAATCAAAAAAACTTGGGCTATTACTTTATTAGAGTAAGGGTGCTACTTGGCTCACTTGAATGTTTTTATCTACCCATAATTAAGTATAATTTAAGGCTTTAGTTTTCCTTTTACCTTTTCTTATAGGTTGCATGGGCGTTACACTTTAGCTTACCTTCCCTTCCTCGTATATTGTAAAAAGCCATACACTTTTGTTATAGAATTTCATGGTTAAGTATTCTAGATAATAATTAGAAGATTCTCCCTACAGTCATGAGTCACATGATTTGGCCATGTTGATGGGACGCCATCAATGTGACCTCATCAATGGGATCTTGTCGATGCAGGGTTTGACTCATTGATGTGTACTCGTCGATGGGGCGCCTTACTTTCACCTATAAATGTGCATTTTCCATTGCATTTATGGCATCAAGTCTCATAGTTATAATGAATTTATTATGTTTTTTCCATTCAGAAGTTAGAATATTTTCTAAGTGCCCGTAGTAGGAGTCAATGAATGCATGGATGTTTATTCGAGCTTTGTTGTACCTGAGCACTTCAGTGTATGCAACAATAAAGACAAGCTTTTTTATCAAACTTTGTAGTACTTGGACTAGATTACTTATATGCTTTATGCATTTAATATTTTGAGCAATTTCATTTAATTTTTAAGTAATTACTGTTATTCATGAAGCTAAATTAAATAGTAAACATAAGTACGACCACTTCGAACATACATGTAACACTTGGTAATCCCAATAACGCTTAACGTTTGGAACAGAGTAGTGTAATATGTGTCCAGGATGTGAAAGGCAAGTGGGAATAGATGCTTATGTTAAGATTAGCTAAATATTAGCTAGCTATTAGATTAATTTAGTAATTAAATACTTTATTCTTTATTCTTTATTCTTAGGTGACTTAATTCGTAGAAGAAAAATGATAAAAATTAGATGCCTTAATTACACATAACCATACACCTACAATTCACGAGTGTGACGGGAAAGAAAATGATTACCATGATTAGATTCACCTCCTAGAGCTAAGAAACCTAAAGTCCTTGGAATTTGACCATATTTCTTTTGAATGCTAGTGATTCATTGGGTTGGGCGTAGGGTATACTCATCATTCATCATTGGCATCATTTCCAAGGACTTTAGATAGTTTCGTGTGCTATCTAGGACTTAGTAAAAATCATTCAACATTGTTGCATTGAACCTCAAAGTTGCAATCGTTATAACACTAATGAAAATTGTAAAAGGCACACTATTAATTTTCCTCTAATTCAAAAATGTATTTTTCTCACAAGGATGATTCTCCACCTAAGTTCGAGCACACATCTAATTCAAGAAATGAATGATCAAATAAGCCAATGTCCCAGCAATGCTGAGTGGCATCTACTCATCCTGATGAGCATGTGTCCAATTTTACCTTCATCCTACATTAGGATGATCAGATGCAATGGAGAGACATGGAGGGAAACATTGTTTTGCTACTTGATTGATTAGTTTCTAGGATGCTACTCCAAATTCTTACGAGGTTGGGAATCTAGGGGCTCCATGTTGAATATGTTGTGCAAGACCTCAACTCAAGGGATTAGCATCCCACTAGAGCACAACATAAAATTGATTGGTAATAGGATAATCATTATTCATCTTCGAAGGAAAAATGATTTAATAACCCCTTGTCCCTACTAGGACAAAGACACAGTGAGCATCCCTTATCAAGGGATTCTCATTTCACTAACTCTCCTCCCCTTAGTTTTGATGAAGGAGGCTTGAACCAAAATTTATAGTCCATTGTAAACAATTTTGATTTAGTCAAGAATGGGTCTCATGATCATGGGGGAATCCAAAGATAGGAGATGGAGCTAAGATAAGCATTGACATCACAATGATGATTGTGGCCATGACCATCAAAAAGGGGATGGTAGACATTGTAATGCTAGTCCTCCTTCCTCTTCTCCTTCATCATCCTCTTCTTCCTCCTTAAGCTTTGACCAAAGCCACAAAGGATGTAATCATGATGGAGATGACTATTGGGATAGAAATGATTATGATTGTAGGGTCCACTGAGATGATCGAGATCAGGGATGTGGGAATTTAAGGGAGGCCCACCACCATGAGAGAAGGGATAATAGAGGGCATCATAGACATCATGCTCATCACAAAGGCCATAACTATGATGAGCCTTTGCATGCTACTTGAAGCATATTGAACATTTCAAAGGTAGTCATAATTCCAACAAGGCATGTGAAAGATAGTCAAATAAAGAAATTGGATATGAACAATATTTCCAAGTTCAAGGGAGATACAATTTAGATCTGCAAAACCACCTACAAGCCTTTCACGATGGCTGTGCCTTGTAGAACATAAAAATCAAATGGTGAATGCTTAAGCTAATTTTCAAGACACTCATAAAAGAAGCAAAAATCTGGTACCACTCTTTAGATCCAGAATTAATTCATAGATGGAGTACAATGCTTGAGATGTTTAATGACAAATATCAAATGTACTCTCAAGTGTCCAACTTGAGAAAGCAGATCTAAGGTTGGCAACTAGGAACACATGAACCCTTGGATGCATCCATGGATAGCTATTATTCCCTTTTGCACAAATGTCTTGGCCATGATTATTCTCAAAGGGAGTAGCTTTGCCATATCATAGATGGGCCCCAATCATAAATGAGGAGAACTCTTGGGGTCTATGCCTAAGGAAGATTGTCAAAACTAGTAGTCCTTCAAATTCAAAGGCTCATTAACTAGGCTTCTAAAGAAGAAGAAGAGCTCAAAAAAAAAGAGAAAGTGTATATGGGTACAACTGGAATCCTTCCATCAGAAAAATGGAAGTCCATTTTATTAACAACAAGGAGGAGGCACCACTTGAGGAGGTGGTTTAATGAAAGATCTTGTTGATTCAAAAATCTATTTCCAAAATTTCTACTAAGTGAAACACCACCAAATTCAGGTGATAGCACTTCAAATGCAAATTTTCTTAAGTGTCAACATGAGGAAAATTTTTCTAAGAATTTCGCCCATGCTTCCACTGCTAAGACTATGCTCCAAAGTGTAGTTAGTGTAGCACAAAACATAGAACTAGATTTGCAAAGTTTTCTAAGTGTCAACAGTAGTTGCAAAATTTTTCTAAGTGTTGTGCTATGCTCCCACTCTCCATGCTATGCCCTAGAGTGTAGCCAACATAGCATATACTTTACTGGCCAATTTTTCCGAGGTGTTACGCTAGAAGTTTTCAAGCTAATTTAGCATGAAAAGGAGCATTTTGACAGATTTTCTAACTCCTAAAGCTACCCCTCCTACTATGATCTAGAGAGTAGCTAGCGCAACCTGGATGAAGATTGCAAGTTTTTCCAATTCTCTCTAAATGTCAGTGCTAAGGTCTCACTTTTCTTGCTATGCTCCAAATAGTAGCTAGTGTAGCCTACACTAGACTCTAATTTTTGCAAAATTTGCCTAACTGTTGGGTTACACTCTAGAGCGTAGCTAGCATAGCAATGTAGGGCAGCCTCCAAAAGCTTTCAGAGCTTAACACTAGCCTCCATCTTAGCTCTGATACCTCTCAAACAAGCAAGATCAACAATTTGCATCTCTTTTTGCACCTCCTATGTCCCAAAATTGTATCTACACTTGATCCCACTCAAAAGAGGGAAGAGTGTAGTCACAAAGTGTAGCCTCCAAATTGCACTATTTTGCATTGTTTGTAGATACATTACAGTCTTTTCAACTCTGGCACATGCAATTTTGGTAGTGTAGTCATAGTCCAATAGTCTTTTAGGGTCCATTAGAGCATACTAGAGTATAGCACCATTTTTCTCTAATGGGAGCATAGCTGATCAACATAACCTCTCCTACCCCTCTACCATGTGGCACCCGATCTGCACTTCATGTCAACCCTAACCCTAGAAATATCCTTGCATTTCACATTTTAGGGGTTGGAATTTGCATCTAGTAATTACCATTTTGAAGCACTCAATAGGCATTCTCATTCAGTAGTGGGCACTTTGGTAGTAGCACCTTTGCACCTGAACATACTTAATGCCTTGGAAAAACTTTAAGACATCACCTCTGCACACAGCAGCCCACAAGACACCACACCAGCCAACCCAGTAGGCTTAGACCTCACAGACAATGTTAGTTTCATAGCTTGGACATCCTAGGGACTATGACTACTTTTCCTACTACACCTATTTGTACACCGCATACCTCCTCACCTCTCTTCCGTAGTTGCTATGCTTCCCCATTTGGGTGATGCTATTATCTCTCTATCTTAAAATCCATTGCATTTTAAAGCATTTTCTTTGGCATTTTTCATTGCACTTACATATTCACACGTTCACACCATCATTTTCACACAGGAAAACCCTACTACACTCAAGCTTAGTTGGCCCCGATACCACCAAAAATACTATGTGAATCCTCTAACATTTGTTCATCAAAACACTCTGTAAGTCCTAGTTTGATTGACAAGACTATCTTGGATGATCTACCTTAATTTTTCCCCTCTAGCGATGGCCCTTTAGATGGGGGCAAGGTTTGGACTTTACCATAGCCATAGACCCCTTGGCGTGACCGTTTTAGATGTTGAAATTCTCAGTTGCTATAGTTTTCTGGTGCTAGAAGAAGGACATGCCATTTCCTTCTACGTTCAATGGTAGTTGATGAAGTGTCATTAAGTTGATGCATCGACTAGGCTGCGTCGATGCGGCCCCATCGACGTAGCCTTTCATGCTTCGACATGGCCCTGTTTACGCAGAGCCTATTTCGGCCTATAAATAAGAGGGCCTTCTGCCTCGTTTAGGTACCATTTAGTTAGTTGTAGCAAAGCTCTTGCAGTTTGTTCCCACAAGAGATAGAATATTTTCCAAGTTCCTGCAGCAAGTGTAAGAAAAATAATTAGCTATTTATTCGAGCGTTGATGTATATGAGCCCATTGGCGTGATGACAATAAAGACGAACTCTTCAAGCATTCCTTGCAGCATTTGGACTTAGCCATTTTATTGCATTCATTAGTTTAATATGTTTATTCTTTGTTAGTTACTTAAGTTTATGTTATTAATATTTTAATCACTTTTTCTCTCTCATAAGATCATAAAGACCATAAGTACGACCATCTCGAACGTAAACCCAACACTTGGTAACCCAGTGACGCTTAACATCTGGTAACCCAATAGTGCTTAGGGGATGCTCAAAATGTGCCTGGAAGATGGGATCAGATACTTATGTCAGGAGTAGTTAGCAATTAGATTAAGATAATCTTAGATTAATTAGTACTCTAAGCCCTATTTTCCAGGATAGTTAGCCACCAAAAGATAAATAAAAGGCTATAAAAATCATTAGCCTTAATCTCACTTAATCATCACAAATAGAATATCATAAGTAAGATTAGGAAGACAACGACTGTTCTAACCCAAGGTTTTGCTGGTTAGAGTCTGGTGTATGTTAAGTGCTTACAGTCTATGGAATTCGACTGAGTCACGTGTGAATGCCCGTGATTCATATGGTTGGGTGTAGGGGTACCTCACTGCTTATCATTGGTGCCATTGCTAGGGACTATTATTCTTACATGCATCATCTAACCTTAGTGAAATTATCCTTCAAGTTTTTGGAATGGACCTAAGATAGAAACATCTACGCATGCTAGGTGGATTAAAGTAAATAGTAAGGTACACCGATTAAATGGACCATCTAACATCCAATATGTCTTCTCACAAAAGAGAGGTATCCAACCCACCAATGCCACAAGAATGTCGAGTGGTGTACAGGCATCCCGATGATTATGTCCCTAGCTTCACTTTCATCCTGCATCAGGATCAGCATCTACGATGGTGGGACATGGAGAGCAACATCATACTACCACCTGACCGATCAGCCCTTGCAATGCTGTTTCAAAATCTTGGTAGACTAGGCATCCAGGACTGTGGAGTGGAGTATGTCATGGAGGACCATGACTACTAGGACTATCATCCCACTAAGGCTTAATAAGAAAGAGACCAGCAATAGGTAGAAAGACATGAACACTTGAAGGGAAAGTAATTCAGTAACCCCTTATTCTCGCAAGGGCTGCAAGATGATGGGGATCCCATCTTTAACGATACCCATTCAATTGAACTTCCCTTGGGGTAGCAAGTCCTTCAGTCCATCATTTAGAACAATCCCCTAAGTGACCAAGATCCTCAAGGGGATGGAGGGTCACATAGCAAAGATGGGTAGGATGATCACGGTCGTCATCAGGGTAGAGTGGGAGATTGACAACAGAGTGGTGGCAATACCTCTCCTTCTTGTCCATCCTCTCACTCTCCTACACCTTCACCCCACTCAATCTCTAATCGTGACCAAGGTAGAAAGGAGCGAAAAGATGGTGGAAAAAAGGTTTGAAGGGGGCAACATGAGGAAGTGCGCGACCAATCGCACGATGCTTGCCGGCATGAAAGAAGGGGTAGCCAAAATCATCACAGACATCATGGTCCTTAGTAGGACTATGACTTAGATGAGCCATTGTTGGCTACTTGGATCATGCTCTAGATCATCGAGGTAGTTCAGATCCCTAGTAGGCACATGAAGGATAGCCAGATCAAGCACGTTGATATGAACAACATCCCCAGATTTGAAGGGGAATACAATTGTGATCCGAAAACTCACCTACAGGCCTTCCATGATGCCTACACCCTGCACAACATTGATAATGATTGGAAAAGGCTGAAGTTGTTCCCTTGCACACTCATCAAGGAAGCAGAGAACTAGTATTGGCCCTTGGAGCCAAAATCAATCAGAAGATGGAGTACGATGCTTGAAATTTTCAATGACAAGTATCAAACGTACTCCAGAGTGGTGAACCTGAGACATCAGATCCAAGGGTGGAAGCAAGGTAATCATGAGTCCTTGGATGCAACCATGAGAAGATACTATTCACTACTACATCAGTGCCCTAGTCATGACTACTCTCAACAAGCACAACTTTGCCACATCATTGATGGGCTCTGTTTTAAGACACGAGAGACCCTTGGCATGTATGCCCAGGGACAACTGTCGAAGCTAAGGGCCCATCAATTGCAGCACCTCAAACAAGAGCCCCTAGAGCTTAAGTCTTTACCGGCTCACTTAGAATATGCTTTTTTTCAAAATGGGAAGCTAGTAATCATCAATGCCACCCTTGCTCCAGAATAGAAGAATAAGTTGCTGAAGGTGGTAAACAAATGGGATGCTACATTCACATGGTCATATCCTAAGTTAACCGGAGTTGATCCTAGGGTCTACTAGCATTGAATCTATATTGACCCCTTCATGAAGCCACGCCGCCAACCACAAAGACAATTGAACCTCAAATTGAAGCAGGTCATCAAAGATGAAATCGAGCAATTGCTAAAGGTAGGGTTCATCTATTCTATTGTTGATAGTAAATGGGTCAACCCACTCATTATCGTGCCAAAGAAAGGTGGCAAATGGAGGGTCTGTATTGATTTCCACTTGCTCAACATGACTACCTTTAAGTATCACTTTCCACTCCCATTTGTGGACTAGGTGCTGGAAACCATTGCAGGGCACTACTATTACAGCTTTTTGGATGGTTATAGTGGTTATAACCAAATCCAAATAGCACTAGAAGACTAGATCAAAACAACTTTCACAAGTCCATGGGGAACTTTTGCATACAAGAAGATGCCCTTTGGCCTGTGTAATGCACCTACAACATTCCAATGTCTTGTCCTAAGCATCTTCTAGCAATAGATTGGCAATGGGGTAGAAGTCTTCATGGATGACTTCTCTACCTATGGGGCCACATTCGAGCAAGCCTTGGACCACCTTGAGCAAGTGCTGAAAAGGTGTGTAGACACTAACCTGTGGCTCAATTGGTAAAAAAGCCACATGATAGTCCAAGAAGGCATTGTGTTGGGGCATCGCGTCTCAGAATTAGGGATTAGTATGGACCTTAGAAAGATCAGGGTCATCCAAGGAATCACCTACCAACCAAGCACCATCAAAGATGTACGGTCATTCCTTGGCCACACTGGTTACTACCAGCGCTTCATTGAAAACTTCTTAAAGATCGTCAAGCCATTGGTCAAACTTACAAAGAAAGATGCTCCATTCATCTGGACCAAGGAGTGTGAGTTTGCATTCCAAGTGCTAAAACAGAAACTCATAGAAACTCTAGTTCTATGGACACCTGATTGGTCTAGACCCTTCCACATTATGACAGATGCATCCAACTACACCTTGGGATCCGTGCTTACATAGTATGATGATTAGAAATGTCCATATTATATCCACTGTGCAAGTTGTAGCATTGTGGGTGCTCAGCTGAACTACACCACCATCGAAAAGGAGTTGATGGCAGTGGTGTTCACCTTGGAGAAGTTCCGACACTATGTGTTCAGATACAAGGTGTTTGTGCACACTAACCATAGTGCTATCCAATTCATAATGAATAAACCAACGATGAGCCCCTACATCATCCAGTGGCTGGTAATTCTTTAGGAGTTTGATCTCACCATGGAAGACCAGAAGGGGACCGAGAATGTGGTGGTTGATCACTTGTCTTAGTTACGATGGGATGATGTAGAAGAGAAGGAGCCCTTCTCCGATCAATTTTCAGATGAACTCCTCTTCACAGGTATAGTCAAGCCACAAGTGCCCAAGGAATACCCTTGGTTCAACCACATCCTCACCTACCTCATAGCCCAGGAGCTACCAAAGGAGTGGAACCATCGGCAGAAACAATAGTTTCTCCATAAGGCTGAGCATTTCATGGAAATCAATGGCCACCTTTATAAGGTGTGTGCAGATGGCCTAGTTTGATGGTGTGTCCCAGATGACAATACACTGCACATCCTCCAAGATGCTCACGAGGGTCCTTATGGGGGCCACTATGCTGGACGTCGCATAGCCATTAAGATTCTTCTTGTAGGATATTACTAGCCCACAATTTTCAGGGATGCACAATGGTTCGCTCACTCCTGCGAACAATGCCAAAAATATGGTGGGATGTCAACACAGTTGGAGGGACCTCAACAATGGATCTAGCCACTGGAGCCCTTCGTCATCTGGGGCATCGACTTTATGAGACCCATCACTCCCCTATCAAATAGAAAAGCGTACATGATCATCATTGTGGACTACTATACAAAGTGGGCAGAAGTGGCAGCCATCATCAACTGTTCTTCCAACACCATCGCACAATTTGTCCAACAATAAATTTTTAATAGGTTTGGTGTGCCACATGCACTCATTTATGATAATGGAACTCATTTTACAGGTGTCACTTTTCAGAAACTCATGCAACACTTGGGGGTCACCCATAAATTCACAACACCCTATCACCCCCAAGCCAACGGGCAGGCTGAAGTCACCAATAGGGTAATCACCAAGATCCTTACCCAAGCCATCAACAAATACAGGAGGGATTGGAGTACTAAACTTAACGATGCCCTATGGGCCTATCGCTCCACTTGGAAACTTCATGTAGGGTACTCTCCCTATGAATTAGTGTACGGAAAGCTACCAACGCTCCCAATTCAAGCTGAACTCTACACACTATCCACTGCCAGTGACTTAGGCCTTGACCTCCCACTAGTACAATGCAAACGACTTATCAATTTAAGTGTGCAAGATGAGAACTGATTAGTGGCCCTGTCCTCCAATGAGATCCACAAGGCCTATAACAAAAAATGCCATGATCTTAGGATTTGAAAGGTCACATTTAGATGTGGAGATAAGGTGTTGTATTGGAACCACTCACATGTATCTCAACCGACCAAGTTTCAAACACTGTGGGAGGGACCTTACATTGTCTCCGAAACCTTCCCATCCGAGGCCTTGCTTATCCACAAACCTGAGGATCCCACCAAAACACAGTTATGCAATCGCCAATAACTGAAACCTTTCTGTGAACTTTGCTCAACCAGTGCAATCACCTCACCCTCATCAACCCAGCCTTGTTCCATTTTTCGTGTCTCCTCCTTTCCTCCCAGTCGTGGGGGAGATCGTTCTCCATGCTGATCCATCCCACTACACCCCTCACAGTTATGATTTTTTTTTTCACTTTTTTGTTTTACACCTTTTTGTTTTTCAACATCGTTCATACGTTTGCCAATTCTTATTAAGTTTTTCCTTTCTTTGATTATTTTCTGTTTCTTTGTATGTATTTCATTTTTTCACGTAATCACTAATCCATCATCCTATTGTCATTAGGTGTCTGGCATGGATGGTTTTTGTTACGATGGGTAATGTAATAGTCCACCCAATTATCTGACTCCTACCCTCGCATGGTTGTCCTTGAACTTTACATCTATTTTCAGCTCATAAAACTAGCAGTGAGTCAACGTCATCCATCCATTCACCCACTCCATGGTCTTCCTTTCATTGAGAACATGCACCCCTTCACTTAAAAACCTTATAATTAATGTGACTTTTGTAGTTCCTAGACTTAGGGATGACCCACTGGTTTGAATCGGGTGTGACATCAAGGGGAATGCAACCTTCGTCACCCTTTGTTGTCCCCTAGGTTGCTAGTATGTCCTTACAGATTTCCTACCACTCCACATTATTCTCTCCATGGAAGCTTCTGGGTAGTTCGACCTTGCATGGTATGGTCCTCACCAAAAAATTCAAAAAAAAAACAAAAAAAAAAACACAACAAATAAACATGAAGATTCAAAGCACATCCCTTGGTCGAATGCATGTGCTCTCACATGGGTCTTTGCATGGTGTGGTTCCCTTGAAAAAGAAAAAAAATCACTGTGGGAATTCAAAGCACACCCCTATGACCGCCTCTCATAGGCCTCAGGCACTGGTTATGGGACTTCCTTTGTCCCCTCTAACTTCGTCCCATTTCGCTTCCTTTCTCTCACATTAGTTGGAGTGGTGGTTCTCTGTGGGTGCATCCCTGCTTCCTTGGGGATGTTCAGGGCTTCATCTATTGCTACGATGTTACTATATGTGGATGGTTTTGGGTCTGAACTTAGGATAGGTTCTACCAGGTCACTTAACCACAACTGCACACAGGGTTTCATGTGATTGATGATTGGAATTCCATTTTCTCATCTCTCTCTTCACCCAATTTTCTTCGTAACACACCTCATTGCCTATCTTATGTTGCACAAGTTCGTCATGATTTCCATGGGCTTCTCATGCCTTGGTAGGATCTCTTGGGTAGGAGTCTTAACTGGCGCACACCATTTCTTGGCCCCGGGACTCACGGACCCCAATTTTGAGGATATGTAGGCACTACTAAGGCTATTGCCTACTATGGGGAGGACCCACCTACGTAAATGTTTGGCCCCACTTGTTAAGTGTCCCATCCTTTGGATTTTGTGGTTGATTATTTCAGGGTCCCATCACTCGATTTCTTTCCCGTAGAGTTCTTTTGTGTCCCGTTCTCCTATTTTTGCCTCTTTTTTATGCCCAATTACCTTCCTCCTATCCTCAACCATGTCTAGGCCTCTCATGCACTTCAACTATGACAATTTGGCATTTCCAATTCATCATTTTGGGCTTTTTCTGGGTTGTTCAACGCTGGTCAATGAGTGCACACCCCTGCTTCTACGGGCCCCGTATACATAGCCCCCTGCGTATACGCGGCCACGTCGACACGGCCCCATCAACGTAGCATCCAACCCCTATATATAGGACCGTTGTGCTTTACATTTTCATCATTTGGGATCCAAATTGGGGGGACATTTTGCCATTTGTTCTACCCAACTCTTCTCAATGCATCTACATTCCATCACGTGTCTACATCCACCGATCCTTGCCCTTTTAAGCAACCAAAGGTATGCTCTCAGTCGTGGGGGGGTGATGCCTATGCATAATTAATTAATTAATTAATCATTTAGTTAATTACAAAAACAACCAATTATACTTCAACTCATCTTTTGTTGTTTTTAGCTCTAACCCATAAATTAACACTCCGAGAGACTTAAAGGAATGCCTGTGCCAACAACATAACTTGGTCAAACTGAGAAGGTGTATAAGGACCATCTTGAGCTACTTATGCATGGTCTAATTGGAGGTTATGTTTGATTGCAAATGGCACCCAAACTAAGGCATCCAAGGGGCGAAGGACCATCACAACCAAGGGACAAACGCCCACACATGGGAAGGGGACGAGGAATGCAACTGCCAGAGCAAGTGAAGGGCTCTCATGCAACTATGCCCCTCCACGAAGGACCTGACATGGAATCTATTCATCAGATTCCCAAAGAGGAGATTCTCAGCAAGAAATCGCAAGGGGATGAGACTCATGGGATAGCACCGCGGCTTGAGGTCACCCTGACCCAAGCCTGTCTTGATGCTATAACATTGCGCAAGGTGTAATGGATGGTCCTCCAAGAGCTAAACTTTGGACCATTCCTCAAGAATGCACTAGAAGAAGTGAGACTCCAACTACAAAACTCTTCGATGTGGCCGATCATCACAACTAGTGTTGAATGGTACTTAGGAGAGACCTACCTCTTCTGAACAAATCAACAACCAAGGTCTAGAGTAAGAATCAAAGACATTTATGTCTCTCACTCTTCAGAGGCGATAGTGCAGGCTCTGGGGTTGCCTAAGACCAAGGTAGATGTGGTGGAAATTCCAAAGTAGGCTGATCTAGAGGTAAAGGTGGAATGGACCAAACGATGCTATGGGATAGAGCGTAAGGTATTCGACTCTACGACCATGATAGAGAGGGTATACTTAAAGAACGTGTCTTACCACTTGAACCCAATGGTAAGACCAAGCAAAATCACAGCCTTTTCTGCTCATGCATGTGTCACCTTGAGTGGGAAATTCCCAATGAGTCTTCCATAGCTATTATTCTTGGAGATTGAAAAGAGGTTCACTGAGAATGAACGTGGAAGACCAGCTCTCCCCTTTCCCTGCCTAATCTGAAAGTTATGCAAACAGGAAGGGATAGCACAATACTCCAATGATGTAATTTGGCACTCCTCGATTGCCTCTTGGTGGGAAATGATGAAAGATAAAACTCTTGCCACCACACAAATAGAGGAGGAGTAGCAACCACCTCCACCACCTACACAAGCAACACAGATGGGTTCGCAAACTATAGCAGAAGACATCCGCGAAATTTGGGAAACACTCTTGAGCTAGCAAGAGAAATCTGGCAAGACTAGTGGAGGAGAAGACCCTTCAGTCTATCACCCTACAATCAACCACCTTGATCAAGTGGCTCAATCAGTGAGCTTTCTTGAAAGAGCAGGACCAATGTTCTTCGCAGCCCGAAAGCAAGTACCAGTAAGGACAGATCCTAGTGTTCAAGAGGTAATAGCATCAACCTAACAGCTATTTCCTGAAATCTCTGGGAATGCTGCTACCTTTTTGGTACGCTCGGAGGATGGTCAAAGGGAAACAATCTTGGTGATGTAGCACCAAGGATAGGAGACTATAGCTGAAGTGGTTGCTGACACAATTGCTATGACTCTCAATGGACCAGTAGCACTTGTACTGGGCGTTCATGGACTACAAGATGTACAAGTGTCTGCTAGAACTTCACATAGCAAGATTGATGTAGCCCAACATGAGGAGTTGTTGGACTGACTAGTGGGAACTGGGCAACTACTTCCAGATGTCTTCGACCTTCCAAACAACATTATTGCAACCCAGTCAAAGCTGCTCTTGGCAAGGGGAAAGAGCCTCATTTTGGAAGGGCAACTTGAAGCTATTCAAGTCACTTGTCAGTGCTTCGAAATGGAGGTAGCCTAATTAAGAGCCCAACTTTCCAACCTAGCCATCTTCGACCATGAAATCACTAGGGATGAAGCTTTTCAACAGCTTCAACTTAAACTTCAGGTTGTTAAGGATGTGCGAGAGACAATGATCTTTGACAAGTCCTTGGTAGACGTTCAAGCATATCACTTAGACAAGGACTTGGTAGAGGTTCGCCAAAAGAACGTGTGGCTAACCATGGAGGTTCATCTCCTATGCAATGTTGGTGCAGAAAATGAACATATGAAAATTTTATCAACCAACAGTAGGAAGAACTAGCTAGGGTGAATGCTGACGTAAGAAGGTTGGCTACTGAAAATCAGAATCTTTTAATGGAGAAGGTTCAGGCATTGCAATAGAAATCTATAATAGAAATCGCCGCTTGGAAAAATGAGGCCCTAAAATTTGAAAAAGTAAAAAATCATTATAGGGATCGAGTGGGATTGCAGAAGGAAGTAAATGAAAAGCATATTCAAGTCGCAAAGGCCAAAATGAACTGAGCGCTCCAACAGCTCCAAGAAGGATGTGAGGTACGGCAACCTATCTTTGATGGGTTGAATGACTACAATCGAGTTGAAATCCACCTTAAAGAGCTACAGATTGAAGAGATGATAGAATATATGAAGCTTTCCAACCTTCAATATGCAAACCTGGCTATGCTCACAACTGGGAGACCGTGGTCAAATTTGGAAAAGCAAGTGGTTGCCTTGTATTCTCTATCCAAGGGAGAGTTCCAGGCACACAAAGCAACAAAAAAGAAGCTGGAAACGGTAAACGTGAAACTCGAGGTTCTCTGCACAAGCTTTTAAGGACAATGTGAAGTTGCAGAGAACTTGGCCTAGAAAATGAATGACTACTAGAAGCTACAGGCATCAATCTGAGCATTCAACGTCGAACGAAAGTAGTTCATAGCCTGGTTCGTCAACCTTAAAGAACTCTTCCCAACACTGCCATGTCCTTGGGAGGTTCCAGTTCTAGCACACATTGGAGAAGTTTCCTGGATAGTGAATGATCCCAGACGTAAAGAAGAAAATATGAGGGCTCTCTTGGAGGCTTTCCATCTGCCTCCAAAAATTGCAAAGTTGTACCGCAACCGTCATTTGTGCCACCACCAATGCATGAGCCAGAGGCTGGAGATGGTCCATTAGAACCACCACCCTGAGGGATAGTGTGATCTTCTCCAATAATTTTGTGCATCCTCCTACATGGCAGAGGCTCCAGGACCAGCGAGGTGTTCAATTGTTTCTCTAAACACCACCATTTTTTATAACTTATCCTTCTCTGTAACTCAAGCACTTGGTAAAATTAATGTTGTGTCATGTGTGTGTCATGTTTGTGTTTAAGTCATGTGTAGTGTAAATAAGAATTCATACCTTCCAAATTGTAGAGTAACTCGAGGACGATTTTTTACTCAGTCATGGGGGTATGATGAAGTGTCATTAAGTCGATGTGTCGACTAGGCCACATATACGGGGCCACGTATACATGGCTGCGTTGACGTGGCCCCATTGACATAGCCTTTCATGCATCGATGTGGCCCCATTTACGCAGAGCCTATTTCGGCCTATAAATAAGAGGGCCTTCCACCTCATTTAGGTATCTTTTAGTTAGTTGTAGCGAAGCTCTTATAGTTTGTTCCTGCAGGAGATAGAATATTTTCCAAGTGCCCGTAGTAGGTGTAAGAAAAGTCATTGGCTCTTTATTCGAGCATTGATGTATCTTAGCCCATTGGTGTGATGGCAATAAAGACGAACTCTTCAAGCATTCCTTGCAACATTTGGACTTAGCCATTTTATTGTATTCATTAGTTTAATATGTTTATGTTTTGTTAGTTACTTAAGTTTATGTTATTAATATTTTAATTGCTTTCGCTCTCTCATAATATCGTAAAGACCATAAGTACAACCATCTCAAACATAAACCCAACACTTGGTAACCCAATGATGCTTAACTTCTAGTAATCCAGTAGTGCTTAGGGGATGCTTAGAATGTGCCTAGAAGATGGGATCAGATACTTATGTTAGGAGTAGTTAGGATTTCGATTAAGATAATATTAAATTAATTAGTACTCTAAGCCTTATTTTCCAGGATAGTTAGCCACCAAAAGATAAATAAAAAGTTATAAAAATCATTAACCTTAATCTCACTTAACCATCACAAATAGAATATTACAAGTGAGATTAGGAAGACAACGATCGTTCTAACCCAAGGTTTCGCTGGTTAGAGTCTGGTATATGTTAAGTGGTTACAGTCTACGGACTTCGACCGAGTAACATGTGAACACCCATGATTCATATGGTTGGGCGTAGGGGTACCTCGTCGCTCATTAGTAGTCCTATGTGCTCTTTGCACCTCTGTTACTAGCTTCAGGCTAGCATAGACTCAACACCCTTGTGCACTTGCCATGGTAGTAGCTAGATCATTAGCTAGTGTAGGAGTTTTCTATGAGTCAGTTGGTGTAAGATTAGACCTAGTTGTCGATTCCCTTGGAACCCCATTGGATGAAAGCCAAAGCATATCATTGGCACTTAGTCAAAACTCTGTGTGCTTAGAAGAGCATAGTTGGCTCATAGTATGAGAGCATAGCAGGCCTCAACATAGTGAACGTAGCACACTAGAGTTAGTTTTTTTCAGCACCATTTTTAAACTTGACCATTTTGTCAGCATTCTACAGTATTTTCTTACTTAGCGATTTCTCAGCATTTCTATACTTAGCTATTTTAGCATTTGAAACTTTTACAACATTTGCATCTTTTACATAGCACTATGAATCCTAAGCAACCCTTAATCTCCATCCTAAGTATGGTTGTTGCTCGACCTAGTCAATAAGAGGTCACAATTGACCTTCCTGTGGTCAAGAGGTCTACTTTGGGGGAGAGGTAATCACTCAAAGTATGCAACTAGACTCTTGAGTAATAGTACTCAATGATGAAAAATATAACTTTTTTTTTGCATGAAACTCCAAGCAAGTCTATCCCTATAACATTGAGAAATGGATACCAAGCGGGGTTATGAAATCATACATCAGAATGGAAGGGAGTACTTCCCTACCCCCAATGATTTCATTTTTCTTACTAAGACCTTTCAGTGGTTGCTCTACCAACTCATTCGAATGAGTGGGTTAAACAAACATCATTTGGAAACTAACTACAAGGAGCCCCTACAAGATAGGAAGGATGAGTTTGAGGCTCATTTAGAGAATGAGAACCCCTTTTATGCCTCCTTCCAATAAGCTACCTCTAGTCTCATCCCTCCACATTCCCAGCCATCTACCTTCTATCAGGTAGTTACATCCCCCTTGTCACCTCCCAAGTCAGCCTGTGTGGTGGCAAGTCATCAAGTGTACACACATAAGGATGCTAAACCATCCACCACCATCCCCTTTGTGACATCTGCACAATTTGTGCAATCCTTCTTGTTAGCATCTGTGATGCTGACACAACTTTACATGCACATTATGAAAATGTCCCAGGTACCACCAGCTCAAGCATTATATGTTGTACCTAGTTTGTTAGTGTCCCCTACAATGCCATAAGCCACAACTATGTGGTGGGCTCCAGCATCTGTACCCATGGCACAACATACATAGTAGTACATGCAACAACACATGAAACAAACATCTCATGTGGTCGCACAGCCCATAGTGGGTCCATGGACCAGTCAAGCAGCATAGCAGGAAACACAACCAACGTAGCCTACTGCACCTACCCTGAGCTTAGACTAAGTGTTCTAGCTCATCCAGATGCTCACCAAGGAGGTTAAGTGGCTCAAAGCCTCCTTCTCTAAAATAGTCCACATGATGGACTTTTACTAGGACAACCACATTAGTCCCATAGTCCCATCACTAACCCTAGCTTCTAGAGTCCAACTTCCCTAGTTCACTAAATACAATGATGAACAGGATCCTAACAACCATCTAGTAACCTTCTGTTCTGAATGCCTTCTGTTGCAAGCATGACCACATGCAATCATCCATGTGTTCACCATGTCCTTGATGAGCAAGGCACTAGACTGGTATTGCATGCTCCTCAGGGCCTGTATATCTTCCTTGGAGGAATTGCTTAGTCAATTTGTCACATGTTTCAAGTACAACTTGAAGCTCGAGGTGACCCTAGACCAACTAGTGTAGATTAAGCAAGGAAACTTAGAGCCTATACAAAATTTATCCAACATTGGAGCACTGCACTTAATGAAATTCACAGGCACATCATGGAAACCCACTTACTGGCCATTTTCAAAGGTGTAGTAAACAAATTTATTAAGTCAAAGCTATATTACCATGCCCCATACTCCTTGAGCCAGCGTTTGCTTAAATGAAAAGCATTTAGGATGCAATGGAGGCTAAGAGGAACTCAGCCTATGTGGCTTACAAAAATTCACATGCAAAGAAGGATAAGAAAAATGGCAAGGCAACCACAATTATTGCAATGGTGGCCAAAGAGGCCAAGCCAAATAATGCCAAATTGGCAACCAAGGCACCTAAGGCGTCAGCCAACAACAAGGCATCCAGCTCAAGCACTACAGTGACTAACTAATCTACAACATCAATGGCCACGAAGTAAGTTAGCCCAAGGCCAAGCTTTGAGCACAAGGATAGCTCAAAGTACACACCGCTACCCATCAAGCCATTGGTGCTCTTGGGATAGTTTCTTAATGCTGGGCACATCTAGTATAAGTAGATATCTAAAGATGCTCACAAGCATCATGATCATTACTACGAGCTCCTTAGAAACCCATCAGCAGCTACGCCAAACGAGCCTTCAGTGACTAAACATTTCAGGTTGGACCAGTTTTGCCATTATCATCAACTACCTGGCCATGACATAGAATTTTGCATGCCCTTACGAGATGACATACAATGCATGATTAACCAAGGCCAACTGATCCTTGATACAACAACCCGGTTCTCCTAGAAAATTAATCAATGAAGGTCTACAGATATCCTCTCAACACAAGTGGTGTAGGCTACATTATCAATGCCATTAGAATTGATGATGACTTAGAATTGGCACAAGAACCACTCATGGTTTACGTGCCTTCTAGTAACACTAGGGCCTTCTTAGCATTAACTAGTTCGAGATTCCCTTTTGTCATCAAAGCATTACCTCAAGCACCCATGACATCCTTTGTTGTTAGGGCCCTGCAATACATTGTAACGATAGCAACCTAGACATCCTTTGTCATTAGGGTGCCTCAACGTGTGAACTCTCCACCTATGCAGAGTCTAGTGGTGGAGACTGTGTTAGGCCTTACTCGCCCAAGGCATCATCTTTCTTATAACAATAGGTAGTCTCCGTGGCAACCCAGGAGGCCCAATGAGCACCTCACTAACAAAATGATTAGGGAACAACTGGCACTAAGTCTACCTAAGCCCATCCCCTTGTCTTCTATTCCCATGGCCACATCAACCAAAATAGCCACCATAAGCAATCAACAACCAAGCATTAAGGCTCAAAAGTAGGCAAAGCAAGTCAATCCCAAATCTCCTCCCTGAGAGATCCATCTCCTAGGCTACATGAAGGAGATCAATGCCAATAAAGCAAAAATGGTGCTAAGGACTTCTTGGATGCATTTGCATAATTCAAATAGGCTTTGAAAAAAAAAACACAACCTTGAGCTTCTATGACTTGGTCATGATCTTCTCCACTCACCGCGAAGCACTAGTTTGCATTTTGATCTCTATTCATGTTAAGAAGGACATACTAGTGGATGAACAAGCCATTCATGCTATGATGCTTCCCCCTATGCCATAGTAATTGAGTTCAACATCTCTAGAATTTTGTGATGAGGTAATTAAGGTTGATCCTAAAAAGGGTCAGGTCATCGCTACACCAATGTTCATAATAATTTGCATAGGGCAATGCAAGATTCATGGGGTCCACGTCAATGATGGGGTGACCACTAATGTCATCCCATTCCTAGTCATTGACTAACTCAGTTTGGCTAACTAAATCAAACCTATGAAGACAACATGCCTAAAGTCCTTTAACGGGTCACATGTTGTTGTAAGGGGGATGATCATGATCACTTTTGTGGTAATGGAGTAGTTACCCATAACAAGTGAATTCATTATCATTGAGGAGATGCCTAGGTTCAACCTAATCCTAGGAAGACCCTAGCTAGCCCAATTATAGGTTGTATCCTTGTCCATTCACCAAGAAATCCATCTCTTTTATGAAGGTGGAGAAGTGATTATATATGGTGACAATGTAGCCCCTCTGACCATTAACAACCTTGACATAGAACAAGGGTCAAAGATAGAGTTCCTTGATGACATGCTACTCAGGAAGGATGAGGGTCAACCTTGTCTGGCAAACCCACTCGAGGAGCCAAAAGAGGTCAATCACCTCTCCAAGGAAGCTTTGTGGGTAGGGTTACCCTTTAGCATCATGGATGAAGGTTTGGGTGAATATCTCCTTGTGCTGCCTAGGCCCTACACAGCCCCTAACCCACATTAGGTTAGGAAGCAACTACATGACTAAGGCATCCCCTTAGTTCAACATGTGCTAGGTGCCTATTTGCCCCTAATCTTGACATGCCCCATTTGCCTTTTGCTTGTGTAGTTACATTTTGCATGGTTGCTTGCATTTTACATCATTTGCTTTGTTATGCATTCATTCCTTTTGCTTATGCATTTTCATTTAGTCTTCTTACGCATTAAAAAAATACTAAAACACATAAAAATTACAAAATTCAAAATTGCAAAAAAAAAAAAAATACATGGCCTGCCATGGCCTAAAATTGGCAACCCCTTCCCTTGCATCAGCATAGCTTAAAAAGGCCTTAAAATAGCACACAACCTACTACAGCCTAAAACTGGCAACCTTTATTTTTCATCACATTGGCCTAGAATGGCCTAAAATTGGAAACTTGTTTTCTTTCATCACATTGACCCAGAACAACCTAAAACTATTGCTATAGCTCGGCAAGGCCCAAAACTGGCAACACCTTGTCTTTTTATGTGCTACACGAAATGACCTTAAACTAGCAATGGCCCTCCTGCCATGGCCTTAAATTGGCATGGGGCCCACAAGGGGCCTAATTGCACTAATCAACTACATCACTAGCATGCAATACTTAGTAAGATAAATGCAAAACTTTACATAATATGCAATCCACATAGCAAAGATAGCTTGTCACTAATCTATTTTTATTAATTCATCAACAAAATACATGGCATGATTGTACAACAAAAAATGGCCAAAAAATGAAAAATTGCCCAATAGCAGGGCTACATTAGGATTGTTTAGCCAATGGTGCTCGATGGGATTTGAGGCTCCTCTTCCTCTTCCTCTGCCACTCCACTGGGGCATGTAGCATTTCCTAGTGCCTTCTCGAAGCAATACAAAACAACAAATCAGTTAGCAACTGCACAACATGCAAAACTAACATGAAAGCAAAAAAAAAATAAAAATAAATAACCTGAGAGGGTTCTACATTTTTTTTGTGAAGGTAATCTATCAAGGCCCTCCTCTAAGAATTGGAGGATTTTAGCCTATGATAGCCATGTCCAATCCTCCTAGCCAAATTCAATACCCACAAGGGTCTTACCTTTGTCCACAGCAGTCCATGCAGGCAGCTCCATTGAAAATGCAATAGAGGAAACCTCTCCTAAGGGCATAGTAATCTACCTATCTAGAGACTCACTCACCACTACATGATGATCAAATAACTCATAAGACTATGTCCCACTAATTGCCTCAAGGAACATATCATGGCAACAATGTTGGATGGACTCTTCCTTGTATCATTTAAGATACACGTCTCACTCATTCTTATAGTGGTGCTTGTAGTTCTTTTGAGTCTACCCCCACTTATACATCTTTCTGTTGTAATCTTTCCTATATTGATTTTTTTGTGCAAGAAAGTCCATCTGCAACCTCTACTCGATGATCTTTCTAGTGGCCTCATTCTTGCCCTATATTGTTAACCAGTACCTAGCATAGTCAATCTCAGTTGTTTGCCAGGTACTATCCCCTCGTGCGTGAGTTGCAAGGAAGTCATAATGGGACTACAAGTCCCCCATGTTGGCATCTTGGCTTGTCATCCTATCTAAGAGCTCATGTACCTACTTCCATAAGTACTCATTAGTGTGCCTATAAATCCATAATTCTTTTGCACTTGAAAACGCACACTTACTCACCACCTCATTCATGGGGCAGGGTACCTACTCAACCTCAAGGGAAAACTCAGAGACAACATCCACCCTAGCCACCTTGCTTAGATCCTAGCGAAGCCTAGAACTTGTTGGAATACAACAAGCAAAATAGCATTAGCCATGGATTAAGTGCCAAATCAATAAAGTAAGATAACGAAAGCAACATCACAGCCATACTAAGCTTCAGATCCCCCTATTGTACGTGGTCCACTAGGTCCTTGACTAGACCTTTTATGAAGGTGAACTTGTCAGGTGCCTCTACCCATGGCTCCATGTTGTGGGTAGAGGTGGATGCTGGACTACTAGTAGGTACCTTTGCAGTTGTAATACAATAACATGTTTAGCAATAATCAAATAGCCAAAGATGTAAGAGCAGAAAGAGAGCAATAATAGAGGGCAATGTAGAACACATACCTAGCGAACCCTCAGGTGTGAGAGTGGGGAGATCACCCACCTGCACACCATTAAAGAAGTTATCAAAATCACCCCATCAAGGTGAAGTAATTCCTCCTCCTCCAACTACTGGAGGACTTCTGTAGCCTCTTACAACTCCTCCTCCTAGGTCTCTCCCTTAGTTTGGGGAGGGACCTCGTCTACTATTTCTTTTTCCACTGCTCTAGCAGCTCTCTTACCTAATTGCAATAATTAACATGCATGTCAAGGATAGCATTTTAACACTTAGTAACAACTTAGCATAATCTAGCATAATATAGCATAGCATAGCATAAAAACACAAACACATAAAATGCAAAAAATGCATCCAATAACTCATACTAACCTACCACATCCATGCACAAATTGCAAAACTTTAGGAAGATCTTCTTGTTGCTCGTCTTTTCAACCTCCTTCACAAGATTTTCCACAAGACGTGGTCTTTTAATATTTGCCTTAGATGGTCCCACTGTCGTCTTTTTTTACACTTGGCATTTCATTACAACACTTGGCAAAATTCTCTAATTCTTCTAACTCTGGGCAGCATGACTCAAGGTATCCAAAAAAAATTCTAACTCTAGGTTACCCCTCCATGGGAGCGTAACCTCGAAAAAATGACAAAATTTTCTAACTATCATCTAGGCTCCCCAAGGAGCATAGCCCCCTAGAATCATCAAATTTTTTCTAACTGCTAGTTATGCTCCCTAAGAAGCGTAGCCCCCAAATCACAAAAATAAAACTAAAAAAAAACTAATTGCTACTCCCATTGCTACATTATGCCTTTGCCCAAGGCACTGTGCCCCATTCATAGTGCCACCCAACCCTATTACGCTCCACCACTGTGTGTTGAGGTTCTCCCCATGGTCATGGGTCTATCACGACCTTCCCTCCCTATCCTTACCTTTCCATCATGGCTGTTGTTCCCACAACCACACTGTTCCTCTTGCCTCAATCCCAAGTCCAAAAATGTGAAAACAAAAAAAATTTCCCCCACTAGTACCATGTGCCTTATAGCCCTCCATTTTTTCTCCCTTCCATCGATCCTAAGACCACCACCAAACCCCAATTTCTTTGACTCGCACACCAAAAAAAAGGGGGGAAGATGCTCATTTTCACTAAATCTCCCATGCCCTACACAATGCCCAAAAAATGAAATCCTTACCCCACATAGCCATGAAATCAATCATCCATGCCCATGTAGTGCACGCCCATGAGAAGAAAGAAAAAAAACAATGCACAAATAAAACCCTCACCACCACCAACATGCCCTTCCTTTTTGCCCATGGTAGCCTTAACAGTCATGGTAGTGGTGGTTCCTACCCAGGCATGCTACCCCCAAATCCCAAAATCCTAATGCAATGCAAAGCAAGAAAGGCAAGGTAAAATAAAGTAAAAAATGTTGCACAAGGGTAAAGCGTAGAAAGGTACCTAGTAGATAATGGCTCTCTCCATTCCTCCACACATGCTTGGGGTAGAAACCATAGTGCTCACTCTCCCTTATCCACGTTAATGAGCCTAGGGTGCTAATGTCCATTTTGGTGCATCATGTTACCTGTCACACTCTAACTGTCATGCTCTGGGTACTATGCTCTGGCTTCACCCCTTGCTCCAACCATGCTATGCTCTACAACTTCTCATTTTCACTTTGGAAAATGATAGTTTAACCTTAGTGAAACATGCATATATATACTCTTGGGGTAATTAAATGTGCTACCTACCAAGACAGCATTCCACACTCAGGAAAAATTTTCAAGTTTTTCCTAACCATAGCAAGGAGCTAAGCATAGTAAGGGGTGACATGGCAACTAGAGTTAGAAAACTTTCTGAACGTTTTCTAGCATCCCCAAACCTGGAAAACTTTTTGACTTTTTTCTGATTGCCCAATAAATGCCCAACCTAACTTCATGCTCCAAGCATTCCCAACCTTTCTTGAACCAATGTAGTTTGCACAAATCACTATCTGCTATGACCTTAAACTGGCAAACCATGATCTACTATGACCTTAAACTAGCACCCCATGAGCTACCAAGGCCCAAAACCAACCTGCATACTTACTTCTCTAGCTTCATGTTCACATACATAGGTGAATTCTCATTACACTACTTTCCTTATTTCTTTGGATTTTCACTTCATCTATTCATTTTGATTCCATCGAAGATATGTGAAACTTAATGTTCTTTCTATTTATTTTGTAGGATACTTGGCAGAATTACAACATGAGCATGTGCAAGCATCTTCATTTACCTTTGGTCCTCACCAAGTCTTATGGTGACCTCATGTGATACATCGATATTGAATGCCTAGACTCTTAGCCTATACCCTATGATGAACATACAACATCCATAGAGGCACCGCTATATTGGCCAAACCATCTAGTCGAAGCACTAAATCTAAAGGTAGGTGATGTCACTAAGGATCCCCTCATTAACATCCTTGTAACAACACTTAGTGGCAAGGTGAAAACATGGAAACTTAGTTCCTTGTTAGAGCCTCAACACATCCAAAACATCACTAAAATACTCAACGAAAACATCAAGATGTTTGCATGGTCTTATGAAGACATGCTAGATCTAGATCCTCATATAGTGCAGCATAATATACTCCTCGATCCTTGCATAAAACTAATTAAGTAGAAAGCCTGTAACGTTAAACTTGCAATGGCGTTGGCAATTTGTAATGAAATCATCAAGCTTTACAAAGTTGGTTTCATATAGGTTGTTGACTATGCAATCTAGGTCTCCAACATCATAGTTGTACCCAAGAAAAAGGGAAGCATACACATTTGCATAAACTTCCGAGACCTAAACAAGGTGACCATTAAAGATAATTTTCTATTTCCTCGTATTGATCACCTAGTTGATACTATATCTAGTCAAGGCTTATTGTCCTTCATGGATGGGTTCTTTGGTTACAACCAGATTCGGATCAACCTAGAGCACCATTTCAGTACTACCTTCATCACCCCATGGGATATATTTTGCTATATAATGATGCTTTTCAGACTAAAGAACATAGGAGCAACCTATCAATGTGCTATGATGTACATATTTAGCAATTATTTGTTAGATTTTCTCAATGACTATGTTGATTACATAGCAATTAAATCCAAAGTGGTACATAACCATGTAGATGACTTGGACCATATACTTAAATGTTACCTTAGACACGACCTTAGGTTAAATCCTACGAAATGTGTCTTCAACATCAAAACAGGTCATATGCTAGGTTTCATAGTATCAGAAGTAGGTATACACATAGACCCCAATAAGGTTAATGCCATCATCAACTCAGCACCACCAACTAACCTTAAGGAGCTATGTGGCTTACAAGGAAAACTGCAATTCATTCGTAGGTTTATCGCATGATTGACTAACAAGTTGTAGCCAATGCAAAATTTTCTTAAAAAGGTATTCCACTTTGAATGGACCCCTCAATGCGAAGAGGAATTTTATAACCTTAAATAGAAGCTAGCTCAACTTTCTACAATCTACCATTTACAAGGAGACAAATCAATTTACATCTACCTTGCAACCTCTAATGTGTCCATTGCCTCTCTACTTTGCCAAAAGTGAGATGATGGCTCAGAGGTCCCTATATACTACATAAGGCATGTGTTAGTGGCCCATGAAGCAAAATACAATGATGTGGAGAAGAACTACCTTGCCTTAGTCTTTGCACTTAAGAAGTGGAGGCACTATCTTTTCTATAATCAAGTAAACATCATCTGTAAAAGCAATGTACTCTGGGTAATTATTGTAAATATTTATGAAAGTAGTCAAATTGCATGATGGAAAGCACTAATTACATAGTTTGACTTACACTACATAGCACAAGCATCAATCAAAGGTCAAGAAATAGCTGCACAACTTATGGCTTCGCCAATAAATGATCAAGCAATGATATATTGAAAAATCCCAAATGAGCATGTTAGTTATATAGGCCAAGTGCCTGTTGACTTTGAGGCAATCTTACATTTCAATGGTGCTCCAACCTCTCAAGGGGGTAGTGTTGCTACCGTAATCACATTTCCCTCTAGAAATATCTGACCCTTTGCTTATCACTTTGCATTTCCTTGCACCAATAATGTAGCAAAGCATGAAGGTCTCCTTAGAGGCATTGTAGTAGCCTACGACCTAGGAATTCAAAACCTAGTGATCTGAGATGATTTGTAGTTAGTTATTAATCAAGTCATGGAGGTTTATGCTTACAAAACACAACATTTACAACCTTACTATGACTTGGCAAAGCACTTGTTCAAACTATTTGCAACTATAGATATCCAACACATTCCCTACAATGAAAATGCTATCGTGGACACATTAGCCACACTAGCCTTAAACATTGCACCTAACATGTTTCATACCTTTCCCACCTTAGTAACAAATTACACCAAGCCTATCACAAAAACAACTGACATTGCATCCATAGCCACAATAAGCATGACTCATGCACAAGAGTGGTATGATGACATCAAGTCATACCTTCAACAAGGTGAGCCTCTACAACATCCAACCACAACCCAAAAGGATGCAGTGCAAGAATGGTCATAGCAATATGTCCTTGTAGGTGATAACACACTTTTTCGTAGATCCTAAAATGGCATACTACTAACTTGTGTTAGTGATAGTGAAGTGCAAAAAATCGTTGATCAAGTCCATGAGGGACTGTGCGGAGGTCACATAACAACCAAGGCAATGGCATTGAAAATCAAACACTTAGCTACTATTGGCCTTACATGGAGTGCAATTACATTTCCAAGATCAAGATGTGCAATGTGTGTCAACGACATGACAACTTAATGCATGTGCCACCTAATGAACTACACACTATGCAAATCACGTGGCCATTCCAATGTTGGGGGTTGGATATCATAGGACCCATCATGCCTAAGTATTCCGTAGGACATAGCTTCATCATAAAAGCAACTAAATACTTTACCAAGTGGCTTGAAGCTATTCCCCTTAGAAGACAACATCGCAATAGGTTTGCAAATTCATCCTTGACAACATAGTGACTCGATTTGGTCTACCCATGATTATAGTTATAGATAATGGACCATAGTTTAGTAGTGAAAAAACCAAAGCCTTCTGTGAACACCTTGGTATTAAGCATTCCTTTTCATCACCATACTATCCACAGGTGAATGGCCAAGTAGAGGCTACAAACAAAGTCATCGTCAACCTTCTGAAGAAGATGCTTAGCAATAGCAAATGGCGATGGCACGAGTAACTAGTCTACACACTATGGGCCTACTACACAACACACAGAATAGCAATAGGTAAGACACCATGTAGCCTTGTATATGGTTCTAAAGCCATTTTGTCTCTTGAATTATAGGCTTCATCACTCCATGTGATCCTCTCAAGCTTTATTGATAAGGATCAAAATAATGAGTTGAGAATCATTAACCTTGACTCTATAGAGGAGGAGCGTAGGCAAACAATTGATTGCATCAAATGGTATCAAGAAAGGCAACAACAAAAGCACCATCAAAATCAGCATTAATGCCCAATTAAGAAAGGGGACTTAGTCCTCAAGGTCATTTGTGAACCTATGGATAAATTCTTAGCCAACTAGGAAGGGCCTTTCTTGGTCATCAAGGCCTATGCCAATAGAGAATTCAAGCTTGCTAACCCAGATAGTAATGAATTTTCCAGTCTGATCAAGAATTCAAACATGAAGTCATACTATGCCTAGTACACAGTTCCATATCAATGACAAAGCAAGGTAAACAAAGAGTTTTCTATGACTATAAATTGGCACAAGAAGTCCATTATGACTATAAACTAGCACAAAGCATCTGCTATGATGCTAAACTAGCATAGAGCATCCACTACGACGTTAAACTGGCATAGATTATCCTTGGGCCATGACATTAAACTAACATCCATAGCATAGTATGCTACAACTATAAACTAGTTCAGCTCATCCTTGTGTCATGACATTAAACTGGCACAACATCCACCATCCACTATGACATTAAACTAGCACACAGTGATCTGCTAAGGCTATAAACTAGCACATAACGATCTACTATGACCTTAAACTAGGTTCACCGTCTACTAGGACCTTAAACTAGGTTCACGATCTACTAGGACCGTAAACTAGCATAGCATCTGGTCTACCAGGACCTTAAACTGGGTTCACAATTTATCACGCACAGCTCAACACACACAGTTCTATGGACAAGTGAGTGCGAATACTTTTGATCCTTCGTCATCTGCCCACACCTCCTAGGTAGGGCAGGTGGGGTGTTGTAGTTCCAAAATGGAGTTCACATCATCAAGAAAAATCCTTTGGAACATTTACAGTGTTACCACCCTTGGCATTCTAGTGATTCTATGGAGATGCCCTCAGGCATTTTGTTGACCTTCTAGAGCTACTGCCACCATCGCCAGTAGTACCATCCCTAGGTCATACCCATAGCCTTTCCAACCTTGGGTATTTCATTATTAGTTGGATCTCTCACCGTCAACACCACCCACTAGAGTCCTAGTAGTACTATGTCCCAACCATAGCACTGCCATCCTCCAACCCTCACCATTTCCTAGGCTTTGAAGCACATCCAACAACTTGCCTCCCTACCATTTTGCTATCTTTCCAAGCTTCTATCCTTGGTGTGGAGTCTCAAGCACCTGCATTGCCACTTCCCTTGGCCACTTCATCAACCTCCCTTGGGTGCTTGATTCTAGTGTGGCTATTGGAGCTTTTGTAGCTTCTTGAACTTCCTACTTTGGCACTATAAGCTCTTGCAACTAGTCTAGCACTAGTGGCACTTACAATGCCCTCACAACTAGTAGTTCACTCTTATTTCACATGTTGTGTGGTTGTTTTCTTGTCTTATCTACATTATGTTTGTAGGATGAAGCCCCAAAGGTAGTCATTCATAGATGTGTTTCATCACAGTGACAAGTCATCACATTACTCCAATGTTCTTGATCAGACTTGCCAAGATACTTAAGAGTGCACATCCCTATTACCCTACTATAGCCTACTTGCATTTACTTCTTTACCTTATATTTCCCCACCTTCCCTCCAAGCTTCTCCAATTCACATGACACTCTTCTTTTAGTTGTCTGCAAAACCCATGACGAACATAATGCAACTCATCCCATGGGGAGTCTCTATGGCCTGGGGAGGAAACACCTATCCTACCGATGCAACACAGTTGCCTCTAAGCAAAGCCTATCAAGTGGCACATAGTCTACTCAATCATAAGCATCTTGTAGCTAGCATTCCCTCAAAAAAACAAAGGGTAAAACACGTCCCCACATAAAATCTTGCAAAGCTGCAATTTTGCAACCAATCCAACCCTGAATTTGCATCGACCTTCTCATAACACTCTAACGAAAGGTCAACATGTCAAGGGTAAGCCATTTTGGCACTATGGGTGATGGGCCATAGTGACATTTGCTTCTTCAAGAACAAACTAATAGTGAGCCCCCATGTCATATGATGGTTTATGATCTTACAGGAGTTTGATCTCACAATGGTAGATTGAAAAGGAACTAAGAGCATGGTTGCTAACCACCTATCTCAATTATGATGGGACAACAAAGAGGAGGAGAGCCCATTATCTGATCAATTTTCTAATGAACTCCTCTTTGCTGGTGCTATAAATGAATAAGTGCCCATTGAATCTACATGGTACAATGGCATTCTTACCTATCTCTTCCCACTTAGGAGATGCCACTAAACTTGAACCACTGGAAGAAACAATAGTTTCTTCATTAGACCAAATGCTTCATGGAGATCAACAACCACATTTACAAGATGTGTGTTGAAGGCCTACTTCATTCGTGTATTCTTGATGCTAATCAACTACACATTCTCCAAGATGTTCATGAGGGTCCTTGTGGGGCCGCTGTGCAAGAAGATGCATAGTCATTAAGATCATGTTGGCAGGGTATTATCGGCCAACAATCTTTAGTAATGCTCACCAATTCATCCATTCTTGTGAATGTTGTCAACATGATCGTGGGATGACCACCTGAATGAAGGGTCCTCACTAGTGGATTCAACCATTGGAATTCTTCGACATCTGGGGCATAGAATTCATGGATTCCATTACATCCATGTTTAAAAAATACATACATAATATTTTTTGTTGACTATTGTACAAAATGGGTAAAATCAGTAGCTATCATCGACTATACATCTTCCACTACTACTTGATTTGTATAACAGAGTGTTGTAAACAGGTTTGGGGTGCCATGTGCACTGATTTCTAACAATGGTACTCATTTTATAGGTGTTTCTTTTTGCAACCTTATGCAATTTCTAGGGGTTGAACATATATTAATAACATCCTACCATCCCCAAGCCAATGGTCAAGCAGAGGTTACCAATAGGGAGATCACAACAATCTTAATGAGAATAATTCATGATGCCCTTTGGGCTTACCACTTCACATGGAAATTCCCTATAGGCTACTCTCCATATGAGCTAGTGTATAGAAAAATACCAACATTTCTAATCCAATCCAAGCTTCGTACACTTTCAATAGCCTATGACCTTGATCTTGACTTGAGCCTAACATAAAAAGAAAGATTTATCAACCTTAATGTCCTAGATAATAATAGATTGATGGCTCTGTCCTTGAATAAAGTGCACAAGGCATTCAACAAGAAACATCATGACCTCAAAATTAGAAATGTGAAATTTCAACCTAGAGATAAGGTCCTCTACTAGAACCCCACACAAGTGCCACAATGAATCAAGTTTCAAACATTATTAGAAGTGCCTTACATCATTTCCAAGACCATTCCTTCTAGGGTCATGTTGATCTACAAACCTAAAAGCCTAAATAAGAAGCAATTGGTTATCATGCAAGAAGTCAAACCTCTCCATTAGCCGATCCAAGCTAGTGCTAGCAACACCTCATCAAATGGTTAGCCACACTCAATTTTTTAGATCTGCTCCTTTCAAATCAGTCATATGGGAGATGGCCATCCATGCTAATCATATAATTGGCTCTTTAGTTTCTATAATTTTTTGTTTTACACTTTCTTTATTTTACACTTTTTCTTTTACAACTTATTGATTTTATACCTTTATTTTACGCTTTGTTATTTTTCCATTTTTTTTTCTTTTACAACATCATTAGTACGTTTTAACTTTCTTGAATGTTTTACAATTTCTTTTATATATTTTACTTTATTTTGATGTGTTTTTCTTATTATTTTCTAAAACATTTCTTGATTTCTAATAGTACACAGTTATGCTGTAGTTATTTGCTAATGGTGGTTTGTCCTTAGTTTTTTTTATTACTAATGCTTGGTGTCTATTTTTGAATTTTAATATTGATAACTAAGACAAAGTTTCTTTTTCATGGAACAAGTAGTGAGTCCACATCATTTGCCCATTCACAACAATCTATGGTGTTTCGAGTTTTTAAAATATGAGGTCCCTTTCATCAATGAAACTTTAATGAACTTGTGACCTTGGTAGTTTTCAAACTTGGGAAGGATCAAATGGATTAATAAGGGTGTGACTTTAAGGGGACTCGATGCTGTTTGTGCCTTTCTACTTACTTGAGTGTATGAGTGTTTTCATGGATTTCTTACTCTTCCTNTCCCATTGATCAAACATCATTCCTTATTGAGAAGAAAAGAGAAGTAAGAAGTGAGAAATGGCCTTAGTTAGAGGGGACTTTCAAGCATGGGTAACATGTCTTTCTAGTCCCATAACTAGTTCTTGTAGCATGTTATTTTGTCTAAGGGGTGTGCTTTGAATCCCCTNGCTTGAAAGTCCCCTCTAACTAAGGCCATTTCTCACTTCTTACTTCTCTTTTCTTCTCAATAAGGAATGATGTTTGATCAATGGGAGCATTCTTGTATCTCAAGGGGATGGACTGATCTTAGAGCATCGATGCAAAGTTACTGAAAGTGGTTGGTTTTCATCTGGACTAAGAATGGACTTTATTGGATCATTTAACCATAGGATCCACAAAGGACTTCATGTGACCAAGAGACAGAACTCCATTTCACTCTCCCTCTCATTCATCAATACTTTTTGTTATTCATCTCACCACTGATTTCCATGTTTTGTATAATTTGTTGGTTTGACATATTAAAATTCTTAGGTAGATTCTTTCGGATTTGGTCCTTAACTTTTTCTAACCATTAATCAACCATGGGGTCCACAGACTCCTTCGTTTTATGATATGCAAGTGTAAGAAGGGCATGTGCCTGCTAGGGGAAAGATGACTTGCATATCTCTCAGTTGGGATAGTTAAGTGTCTTATCCTTAGGCATTTTCACGATCAAATCTTTCGTGTGCCCCATCAATTGCATCCAATTGTGCATTCCTTAAGGCATTTTTGCAATAAAATTTTATTCTCCCATTAATTTCTCCAATTTTTTGAATTTCCAATCCCTCTTTTAGCATTTCATCATGTTCACAGCTTTTCTAGCTTCCCATAGACCTAATTTCATGTTTAAACTCCTCATAATTTTTGAAACATTCAATGTGGAAAATTTTGTCCAACAGCTTCATCGATGGACCCTTGTATATGCATCTCACCCATTAACATAAGGTAAAAATCATCTATATATATGCACAAACACTTAGAAACTTTTCACATTTGAACCAAAACAAGTGAAGTTTTTCAACTTTCTAGAGCCCAGAACGTACCAATAGTCATAACTTTCTAATTGTTTGTCTAATTCATTTTTTTCTTTAGTACTGTAGCTACTAGAGGTAAGTTCTTTATCGTGGGGGCCATAAGCCATAAATTTTTGATAGAAATTTTTTTGAAATTTTTCTAACTCCCACAAAGTTTTAACTAAGAAACTAACATTGAAACATCAAATTATAAGAGTTAAACCCTTTGAACAAGCTCTAATAACGTTAAAAAATCAAATAGCAATAAAATAATAATAAACTAATCAATCTACTATGGTTATAACTTAGTCTAAGTGTAACTACCAAATGAGATAAGGTACTTAAATATTATAAGTTACACATTATATGCTAATCCTTGGTTATGTTTTGACCATAGATGACACCTAAAGGAAAGCATGCACATGAAGGAGGACTATCTCAACCAAGTGACAAATAGCCATGAACTGGAAGGGGCCAAGAACAACCCCATGAGCAAGAAAAGATCTATGCTCCAAGACCTCTTTAGGAGGAGCCCAAAGTGCAATCTGTCCAACATATTCCTGAAGAAGTAGTCATAACAGAATAGTCTCATAGAGAGGAGGCACCAAAGCCTAGATCAAACATTGAGGTTACCTTGATGGAGGCTTGCCTTAAGTAAATCACAAATGAGGTCCAAAAATCTATGCTCCAAGAGTTGAACTTTGGGCCTTGGAGTTTGCACTGCCAGAAGTTAAAACTCAACTACAAAACTATCCCATGTTGCCCACTATCACTTCTAGTAGGGAGTGGTACATGGGAGAAACATACTTATTCTAGAACAATCAACAAGATTGTCCAACAATCAAGATCAAGCACATTTTAGTGTCCTAATCAATGAAAGTCATTACGGAGGCCCTTAGGTTACTAGAAATTGGGACAAACCTTGCTAATATTTTAATGTAGGTAGATCCTAATGTCAAAATTATGCAAGAGAGGAGGAATAACACATTACACAAATGATGCCATCTGATGTGCTTCAACTACCCCCTGGGTGGAAATGAAGAAGGATAAGGGGCCTACTAAAGTCATCCGAGAAGAAGAGTAGCAACCACCACCTACTCATGAAACAACACCAGAGTCCCATGCTACCCTTAAGTGCATGCATGAGATCTAAGAGTAGCTCTTGTGAGAGTAGGACCAATGAGCAGAAATGAGTGGTGGTAATTCATCTATGTATCATCTAGCAATGAGCCATCTCAATGAAATGGCTCAAACCATAAGCTAGATGGAAGGAGGCGAACCAGTTCTATTAGCCCAAAGAACAAAGCTACTCGTGAGATCAAATTCTAGTGCTCGAGAGGTAACGGTATCTCTCTCTCAATAATAGCAATTCCTAGAAATTTCTGGGAACAACACTACTTTTTTTATGCATTTGGAAGAGGGTAAAGAAGCAACTATCTTAGTGATGTAGGACCATGGGTAGGAGATAGCTATAGAAGTAGTTACTGATAGATTTTTTGAAGCATTTAATGTAGTTATGGTGTTTGTACTAGGCATTTCTACACTTAGAGATGTGCTGACATTCACAAGAATCCTTAGCAATAGATTGAGTGTAGCCCAACACGAGGAGCTTTTGGGTAACTGATTCTAGATGTCTTCAATCTTTTAGATACAATCACTATAACTTAATTAAAGCTACTTGAAGTTAGGGGCAAATGCATCATAATGGAGGGGCAACTAGAAATAGCTAAATCATAAAACCAACACTTAGCAATAGAGGTTGTTGAATTAAGAGCCTATCTCACTAATCCTACATTTCTCAACCCTACACTAACATGTGATGAAGCTTTCAAAAAACTTTAATAAAGGCTCAAAAAGGTTGAGGATGCAAAGTAGATTGTCATCTTTGACTAGTCCTTGGCTAATGCCACAATGCACAACATCCAGAAGGACCTAGCTCAAATGTGCTGAGAGAAGAAGATTCTGACTTTAGAGAATCATGGCTCGTGAAATGTTGATGTATAGAAGCAGTAGATGACCAATTTCGTCCATAAAAAGGATGAGCAACTAACTAGAGTGAATAATGAACTGAGAAGATTAGTAGCCAAAATATAATTTTCTCCATGGAGGAAATTTGTGCCCTTCACCAAAAATATACAATACAAATAGCTACTTAGAAGAATGAGGCTATCAAATTTGGGAAAGTCAAGAACCATTATAGAGATCAAGTTGATCTATAAAAAGAAATTAATGAAAAGCACATCTAGATGATGAAGGTGAAAATCAATGAGGCCCTCCAGTAGATCAAAGAAGGAGGCAATGTCTAGCAATCTATCTTTAATGGGCTCAATGATTACAACAAAGTGGAGATCTGCATGAAAGAGTTGTAAATCAAGAAGATGAATTAGTACATTGAGTTTACCAATATTCATTTTACAAACTTGGTGATGGTGACTACCAATAGACCATGGTTAGAATTGGAAAAAAAAGTGACTAGCTTGTACTTGTTGTATGAGGTAGAGTTCAAGAATCACAAAGACACCAAAGAGAAGCTTGAGATTGCCAATGTTAAACTTGGGGTTCTCAAGGTCAATTTCACTAATCAACTGGCAACTACTAAGAACCTATCCAAGTGGATGAATGATTACCAAGAGATATACAATGCACTTAGAGTGTTTGATATCGAACATAAATAATTTGCTGCTTTGTTTATGAATGTTCAGGAGTTGTTCCCCACAATACCCTATCCGTGGGATATTCCCATTCGAGCCCACATTAAAGATGTAGCGTGGAATATGAATGATCCCTAGAGTAAGGAGGAGAATATGAAGGCACTATTAGATGTCTATCATCTTCCACTAGAAGTTGCAACTACTACAGGACAACCACAATTACCTCAACCACCATGTGCACCTAAAGTAGGAGAAGGTCCTTTAGAACCTTAGGAGTCTCCATTTCCTAGGACTATTTGATCTTTTTCATCATCTTCGCATCATCAAAGGAATTGTATTTGTTATTTTTGTTTTAGTGTTCAATTTTGTTGTCTTGAACACCAAAAGTTTTGTAATCATTATAAAACTATACACTTGGGCACTTAGTTTTTGTTGTGTTGTTTGTATGTTTGTTTTGTATGTCAATAATCCCATACCTTCCCAAAGTTTGTAAAGAACTTGAGGATGAGAATTTATTTAATCATGGAAATATGATGAGTCACATGGTTTGGTCACGTCAAGGGGATTCCATGAACACGACCTTGTCAATGAGATATTGTTAATGTGATCCCATCGATGCAGGGTTTGACCCATTAATGTGTACCCATTGATGGGACATCCTATTTTCACTTATAAATGTGTGCCTTTCGCCACATTTATGGTACCAAGTCTCATAGTTGTAATAAGTTCTTATAGTTTTCCCATTCAAAAGTTACAATATTTTCTAAGTGCCTACAGTAGGAGTCAAAGAGTATATAGATCTTTATTCGAGCATTGTTGTACTTGAGCACTTTAGTATTTGCAGCAATAAAAATGATCTTTTTGATCAAACCTTGTAGCACTTGGACTAGATTAATTATCTTCTTTATGCATGTAATATTTAAAGAAATTTCCATTAATGTTTTAATTAATTAAAGTAATTAATTAAGGTAATTTAAATAGTAAATATAAGAGCATATGTGTAACGTTTGGTAATCC
>MNCI01032116.1:273326-292151 GCA_015680685.1 Gnetum montanum | reverse complement strand
AATCTCTTTAAGATAAGTCATTTATAGTTTTACATACAACCCAATTTTTTCATTTTTCACAACAACACACCGCAACAGCACACACACATACTCACATTAACTACTAAATCTATTTGGAGGTATCTAGCCTTGGTGTTGCAGAGACCAGCAAGCACCTAAATCCTGTTCGAGGACACTCGTTGACGATCACGTCCCAAACGGTCGCCAACATTAACATTTCATAACCATGTAGTATTATACATGTTCAAGCTATGTACAAGAAGTGGGAACGAATGCTTATGTTAAGATTAGTTAAATATTATCTATCTGTTAGATTAATTTAATAATTAAATATTTTATTCTTTATTTTTAAGTGAATTAATTCATAAAAGATGAAATGATAAAAATCATATGCCTCATTTACAATTAACCATACACCTGCACTTCACAAGTGTGACTAGGAAGACAACAATTGCCATGATTAGATTCACCTCCTAGAGTTAGTGTACTTATGAGCCTAAAGTCCTTAGAATTTGATCAGATCGCTTATGAATGATAGTGATTTGTATGGTTGGACATAGGGTATACTCATTGCTCATAACTACACCACGACTAGTTTTATTTTAAAAAATTTGTGAATGCATGATCATTTTAAGGTCCTTGATAATAAAGGGCTAAGCCTAAATTTTGTGTAATCTTTATCATAGTTTATTAATTAGGCTTATGTGTTTCAAGGTGGACATTAATATTTTAAATGACTTAAGAAAATTTAATGTAATTGATATACCCATATTAGGCTTATTACCATATGTATCCCAAGAATATATTGTCTAATTTCTACAAAATTTTAGTGAAGTACTTGAATCATCATATGTTTTGGGGTATATGTATTTAGTTTTCCTTTTGTAATCCTATAGCAATATGTTATTTAATTTTAAAAGATTTATTTTAAATAGATTATGCTTTTGAAAAATAAAAATGAAATTGGAATTGAAAATGAAAATGATTAATTACATTATTATGAGACCACAAAGTATCTATAGGACATAAAATTCTTTTTTACAAGGCTTTGATATGATCATGATTGATCTTGAAGACATCATCAAGAAAATAACCTAAAGTTAACACCTCAAGAAGTATGGCAAAATTTTTGTCTAATTAATATATTTAGGTTTGGGTGCATTAAAGATAGGATAATTAGAAAGATATGTTCATCTTTCACTGTTGTATTTATACAAAATTTGTAGATGTGTTTATCTATTTGGAGATTGATCCATTTCTCTATTGATGAGTGGCAAGGTACCCCTACACCCAAGCATACAAATCACTAAGGTGTTACGCGCGATTCAATTGAATTCTATGGACCTATAGTTATCTCATACACTAGTTNGGTGTGCTTTGAATCCTCACTTTTGCTTTTTGCTTCTTTCTCTTTCTTCNATGATTTAAGTGTAATTGAGCTATATGAATTTTTGTCATTTTATATTTTATGGATGTAATCGCCTACAACAAGAATAAGGATAAAGGAGATTGAAAACTAATGTCTATTTCCTAGCTAGCCTAACACAAGTAACCACCCCACTTTCTTGGACACATCCTAAACACATATAGCACTACTAGGCTACCATACGTTAAGCGTTGTTGGGTTACCAAGTACTATATGAATGCTCGAAGTGGTCATGATTTTTTTCATTAACTACTATAAATGAATTCCTTAATTCAAATGCATTAAAATAAAAATTGAGAATGTAAAATGTATTAAAGAAAATATTAAGCTATTCTCAGTGTTGCAAGGATTGTCAAAAGAGTTCATTTTATTCCCATCACACTACTGTGCCCAGGTACATTAATGCTTGAACAAAGAACCGTACACACTTTACACTCCTTCTGTGAGAACTTAGAAAATATTCTAACTCTAAGGAAAATAAATTGCAAGAGCTTTACTACTATGACTAAAAATGACCAAAAACTAACTTCCAAAACTAGAGCCGAGGTGTAGTATTTATAGACTTGGGGTATATACCTCGACGTCAGACATGCATCGTCAGACCAAGGTCCTAACATTACATACATAACATCAAAGCAAACAATAAAACATGTTTCATCATACCCCATGACTGAATGAAAACTCGTCCTTGAGTGTAGAAGAGGATGAATAAGTTCTTTACAACACAATATATAAGGTAGGTATGGGATTATTGACTAACATCACAAACTGACTTAGATGAAACAAACATACCGACTCTAAGTGTCCAAGTGTATAAAATTATAATTTTTACAATAGTGGGTGTTTATGATAAGAGAAATGAACACCCTAGATATCACTAACATCCAACACCTCTTGGTAGTAGAAGAATGCAAGAGAGAGAAGAGATCCTTCGATCACAAATGATCCTCATTGTGTGGTGTTGCTACATCCTTGGTGAAGATAGTCCTGCCTCCAGTCCATGCTTCCCACTACAATCATAACAAAATCATGAATTAATATGCAATGTGTAACACATAATTGTTAAATGCCTTGTTTTGTCTTAGCTAGGTTGTGATTGTGGTTGATTGGTTCCTTGAGTAGTGTTAGCGAGAAGGCTGACATATAAGGTTAATTAAATTAAGTAGTCCATTAAATTTAAAAAATTTCAATACAGGAAATATTTGAAAAGGGTATAAGAACTCACAACAATGAAAAAACGAATTCACTAAAAACTGTTGTGAAGATGTGTATAATTGGATGTCATTGATGACATAAACAAAAAGAATTTGATTGTAAAAATATCGAAGGGTAAAGAACTTAACTAAACCAACAAAAAGATATGCAAGTGAGTCCTCCCCAAAGTAGGCACAAGCCTTTTATGCCCTTGCATAACTTTAAACCAAAGAGTCTATGGGCTCCATGGATGATTAATGGTTACAGAAGTTAAGTACAAAAGTCCAAAAGAAACTAACTAAGAATTCCAACATATCAAATTAGGACAGCAAACCAACACATGAAATTGGCAGTGAGGTGAGACATGGAAAGCATAGATGGATGAGAGAGAGAGTTGAATGGAGTTCCTAATTATGGTCACATGAAGTCCCTTGTGGATTTTGTAGTTAAATGACTTGATAGAATCCAACCTTAGCCTAGATCAAAACCAACCACATTCAGTGACTTCGCATAGACATTCTAAGGCTAATCTATCCCTTGAGACATAAGAGTGCTTCCATAGAACAACCACTATTCCTTATGAGAGAAGAATTAGGAAGTGAGGAAGGGCCTTAGTTAGAGGAGACTAATCTAATAACTAGTTCTTGTATCTTGTTTATTCTGTCTATGGGGTGTGCTTTGAATTTTCATTTATTTTTGTTTTTTGTTTTTTGTTTTTTTTTTTAAATCAGAACCACATCATGCAAAGGCACATGCATTTATTTTGTCTAAGGGGTATGCTTTGAATCCTCATCAACTTTGTTCTTAATGAGAACCACACCATGTGAGGACATATGCATTTATTTTTTCCACGGGGTGTGCTTTGAATTCTCATCATTTTTTTTTCTAATGAGAACCACACCATGTAAGGACTTATTCAACTTCCTTTATTGATTAACACAGAATGGTAAGAAATTCATGGAAACACACATGCACCCAGGCAAACAAAAAACCACAAACAATACTAAATCCCCTTGAAGCCATACCCTATTCAAACCTTTGAATCCTTCCTAATTCCAAAAACTACTAAAGTCACAAATTTATTAAAGTTTTATTAATGAAAAATGGACTACATGTTTCCAAAACAAGGAAAACCATAAAGTGTGTGAATGTTATGGACTCACTACCTATTACATGAAAAGAAACCATGTCCTAATTATCCGTAATTAAATTCAAAGCTAGAAACTAGACACCAACAATCAAATAAAAATAATAGTACATACCACCATCAAGTAACCCATTACCAATGTACCTAGCACTTATTAACAAAAATTTAGAAAATCACACCAAAATAAAAGAAATTATAAAATAAAGTATACAATATTCAAGAAATAGCAAATGTACTAATGATGGTGTGAAACAAAAATTAGAAAAGATTAATAACATAAAAATAAAAAGATGTAAAATAAAAAATTTGAAAAATTGAAGAGCTACTTAAATGATTAGCATGGTTGGCCATCTCCTCCATGACTAAGTTGAAAGGAGGAGGAGATCCAAAATATGGAGCATGGTTGTCCATCTAATGAGGTTCTTGTTGTGTTAGCTAGTGTATGCTCATGGAAAGGTTCGATTTGTTGGATGTTAACCAATTGTTTCTTTTTTGGGCTCTCAGGTTTATAGATCATCATGGCCCCTAAAGGAAAAGTTTCATAAATGATGTAAGGTCCTTCCCATAATGTTTGGAACTTAGTTCATTAAGGTACATGTGTGGGGTTCTAGTAAAAAACCTTGTCTCCTAGTTGAAAATTGACTTTTCTAATTTTCAGGTCATCATACTTTTTGTTATAGGCCTTGTGCAACTCATTAGACGATAAGGCTACTAATCAACTTTCTTCTAGCAAGTTGAGATTCATTAGTCTTTTTTTCTTTTTCAGGCTAGACTTAAGTCAAGGTCAAGGTCATAAGCCATTGAAAGTGTACAAAGTTCAAATTGAATAGAAAGTGTTGGTAGTTTACCATACACAAGCTCATAGGGAGAGTAGCCTATAGGAAGTTTCCAAGTTGATTAGTAGGCCTAAAGGGCATTGTTGAGTTTTGTGCTCCAATCCTTCCAATACTTGCTAACAGTTCTTATTAGTATTCTTATGTTTTCCCTATTGGTAACCTCGGCTTGACCATTAGCTTTGGGATGGTAAGGTGTTGTGAGTTTATGTTCAACCCCCAAGCGTTGCATGAGCTTCCAAAAAGTAGTGCCTATAAAATGAGTTCCATTATCATAAATTAATGCACGTGGCACACCAAACCTATTTACAACATTTTGTTATACAAATTGAGCAGTAGTAGAGGATGTATAGTTGATCGTAGCTACTACTTTTACCCATTTCATACAATAGTCAATAGAAACTATGATGTATGCCTTTTCATTTGACATGGACATGATGGGACCCATGAAATCAATGCCCCAAACATTAAATGATTCTAGTGGTTGAATCCATTGTTGAGGTCCCTCCATTTGAGTAGTCATTCCACCATCTCGTTGGCATTGTTCACAAGAGCAAACATAATGATGGACATTCCTAAAGAGTGTTGGCCAATAGTACCCTATCATTAGGATTTTAATGGCCATGCATCTCCCAGCTTAGTGTCCTCCACAAGGACCTTCATGAACATCTTGGAGAACATGTAGTTGATCAGCATTAGGAACACACCAATGAACTAGGCCATTAGTGCACACCTTATAGAGGTGTCTATTGATCTCCATGAAGTGCTTTACCTAGTGAAGAAACTACTGTTTCTTCTGATGGTCCAACCCTTGTGGTGTCTTCTGAGTGAGAAGATAGGTGAGAATGTTATCATACCATTTTGGCTCATTTGACATTTGTTTAGTTATAGCCCTAGCAAAGAGGTGTTCATCAAGAAATGTATCAAATAATGGGATTTCTTCCTCTTTATCATCCCATCACAACCAAGACAAGTGATCAGTGATCACATTCTCAATGCCCTTTCAATCTACCATCGTGAGATCAAATTCCTGTAAGATAACCAACCACAATATGACATGGGGGTTCACTGTTGGCTTGTTCATTAGGAAGCAGATGGCATTGTCATCAGTGAGCACAAACACCTTATATCTAAGCATGTAATGCCTAAACTTCTCTAGTGCAAACACCATTGCCATCAATTCTTTCTCTATGGTGGTGTAGTTTAGTTGTGCACCCACAATACTTCAATTAGGGTAGTGGATGTAGTATGGCCATTTCTTATCATCTAACTGCATCAACACTACTCCCAAGGCATAATTTGATGCATCTATCATAATGTGAAATGTTCTAGACTAATCAAGCACTTGTAGGATTGGAGTTTACACAAGATTTTCTTTTAGTTGTTGGAATGCTTTTTCACATTCTGGGGTCTAACAAAAAGAAGCATCTTTCTTTGTTAGCTCCACCAATGGCTTTGCGATCTTAGAGAAATTCTTTATGAAGTGCCGGTAGTAGCTAGTATGTCCAAGGAATGACCAAACATATTTAACTATTTCTAGCTGGTATGTTATTCCTTGGATGATCCTTATTTTTTTAGGGTCCATCTCAATTCTTGCTTGTGAGATGTTGTGCCCTAGTACAATGCCCTCTTGGACCATGAGGTGACTTTTCTGCCAATTGAGCCACAAGTTGGTTTCAACACATCATTTCAGCACTTACTCAAGGTCATCTAGAGCTTGCTTAAATATAGCTCCATAGGTGGAGAGGTCATCCAGAGCTTGCTTAAATATAGCTCCATAAGTGGAGAGGTCATCCATGAAGACTTCCACATCACTACAAAACTGCTATTAAAAGATGCTCAAGACCGAGCATTGAAATGTGGCAGGAGCATTGCATAAAATAATTAGCACCTTACAATATCCAAAAGTCCCTCAAGAACTCATGAATGTTGTCTTTTCTCGATCCTCTAGTGTAATTTGAATTTGGTTATAACCACTACAACCATCTAGGAAGCTATAGTAGCAATGCCCTGATATTATGTCTAGCACCTAGTCAACAAATGGCAATAGAAAATGATCCTTGAATGTTACCATATTTAGCAACCTGAAATCAATGCAAACCTACCACTTTCCACATTTCTTTGGCACAATTTTGAGAGGGTTGACCCACTCACTATCCACAATGGGATAAATAAACCTTACCTTGAGGAGTTGCTCAATTTCCTCTTTGCTAGCTTACTTCAATTTAGGATTCAACCACCTCTATGGTTGTCATTTTGGCTTCATGGATGGGTTGGTTCAAACGTGATGCTGGCATATCCTAGGATCAATCCCTATGAGTTTAGGATATGACCAAGCAAAAGCTACTAACCATCTTTCAACTACCTTCAACAACATCTCTTTCTATTCTGGAGCAAATCTTGCATTGATTATAACTAGCTTTTTAATTTTTAAAAATACATATTCCATTCCAACTAGTAATGTTTTTAGTTTAAGGGGCTCTTGCTTAAATTTCTCAAGAATTTCCAACTCTCCCTAGTGGGTATCATCATTTTTATCTTCAAAGAGTTGGTAATGAACTTGCTCAAGTTCATCCATGCTTATGACATACTCACATGTTAAGCTCTTAGCTAGTTCCATGCAAAGTATGTTACTTTCTAAATCAGCAGTCAACCATTGGGTGCCCTCCTATTTTTTGGCTATTTTGTACAGACACCTTTGAATTTCAAATTCTGGTGCACACTACTTGCATGCAAATATAAATTCTTGTTTTATGGCCCAAAGTTTCTGCACACAATTGCACTCACTATTGTTGTACACAATGCATGGAACTCTCTTCTTCTCGATCTTTCCAAATACATTTTCTTTAGAGATTTCCATGGAAATATTTCTGATGCCCATTCTTGCATCTATGGTGCTCAACCATGTCCGTCCCATAATGATTGGGAAGTCCCCTTTACAGTTCTCCACTTTGATTACCAAGAAATCAACAGAGTAAGACCACCCACAGATAATGGTCACAATGTCTTCTACCAATCCCAATGGAATAATGATGGATTGGTCTACCATTTCTAATCTTATGTTGCTCTTCTTAAGAGGAGGTAGGTTCTAGGTAGTGTACATCTCATGCGAAATCAAATTAACACCAACACCTAAATCAAGAAGAACCTTACCTAGTTCATTCCTAGCAATCTATAAATAAATTAGAAGACTTCTAGGATTACCTAATTTTTTGGTAAGGTTTCCTACATTGATCCAATAAAACACAATGTGAGTAAACATTACAATATGAATCCTTGGCAATGTTTGGTTTGAAGGAGGCCCAAAGGAATTTGATATGGAGGAAGAGGTAGAAGTAGGGTTGTCAACTGCGGGTGTAGGTGAAGGCTTAGGTGGACTACAAGGTTGAAAGAAAGGTCTTTTCTTTGATTGGGAATTCAAATTCTCTGATTGATGATTGGGTTGCAAATTAATAGCCCTTGTAGCATTGAATTATTACAGTGGTGTGGGTAGTTCACCCTACATAGGAGGAGCAAGTGGTAGCTATGCAATTGGAGAAGGAATATGTGTAGGGACAAGAGGAAGATAAGAATAGGAGATGGCATCCCTTCTTTCATGTGGAAAATGAGCTTGGTAATAATCAAAAGGGTGGTAGTAAGGTAGAATATTAGAAATGTGACTAGAAGAGTCATATAAAGAAATGGGTTGTTGCATGTGATAACCATATGGATTAGACTGCCAGTAAGGGTATTGTTACCTTGGTGGTGCAAGTGCCCATGATTGTGGTTGTTGCCATTGTTGGTATTGTTTGTATGGTTGTGGTGGAGCTCCACTTGGATAATACAATTGTTACTATTGGAATTGCTTGAGATTACCTTGAGGATAAGGTAACCTTTTTGATGTTTTCCTTTGTGTAAGTCGTGGATGTAAGGCATACACCCCAGACTCCTAAAGATGTGACATAATGGGGAAACATCCCTTAAGATGTTCATACTGGTAGACATCACATCCATGATCATCATTTGATTCAACTTTTGCAATCTCTTTAATTACAGCAATTTTGCCCTTACCTTTGTAATATGCACATTCAACTTCCTTTCATCTGCTATGCTCATGGTCACTACTTGGTTCTCTGGACTTTTCAACGATTTTGACGACAACTTGAAATTTTTTATTCATGAAGTTCCTTAACTAATCAACCTTGGTTGTAAGTTTAGATTGGAATCATTGAACTGGAAAGGCTTTTTTATGCATCCTCTCACAAATATGGATTTTTCCTCACTGTCGCAGAGTCAAACCTCCCTCTTGCAAATGGAAGGATCATGGTTGTACTCCTTTGCACTTTCTCTTTTTCTTAGTTTATCCTCCTCTTTGGCAACCTACTCTATTAACCTTTGTACCTAATGGGCAATTAGTTCTCACCATCGCCCTTGATCATAAACACCAAGGATTTTTCTCATTTCATTACGAAGCTCGTCTACAATGTGATGAAGTTGAGCCAATTGAGAATAACCATGGTTAAAGAATTTTTGCATCAAGGCATAGTATCAGCCAATGGTGACATCCAAGGGTTCATGTGTTTTTTGTTTCCACCCTTGAATTTGCTTCATTAAGTTGGACAACCTAGAGTACGTGTGATACTTATCATTAAATAACTTGAGCATGGTACTCCATCGTCTGATAGATTTTGGTTCTAAGGACCAATACCATTTTTTTGCTTCTTTAATGAGTGTCCTTAGAAACAACTTCAATTTTTGTCACTCATTCCCTATGTTTTGCAAGGCACATGCATCTTGGAAAGCTTGAAGATGATTTTGCATATAAGAGTTATATCCTCCTTCAAATCAAGGAATATTGTTCATGTCTAATTATTTTATTCAACTATCTTTCACATTCCTTATTGGGATTCTGACTACCTCTATGATGTTAAGCATACTTCAGGTAGTGAATAGAGGCTCATCAAGGCCTTGATCATGATGCCTACGATGCCCTCTACTACCCCTTCATCTATGGTGATGTGCCTCTCTTGAACATCTACGTCCTTGATCTTTCCTATCTTGACGATCCCCTTGATTATTATTGTCCCATTGGTCATTACACTCATTTTGATCATCTCCATCACAATCTCACCTTCTATGGTCACAATCAAAGCCAAAAGAAAAAGAAGAAGAAGAAGAAGAAGACAAAGGGGAAGAAGAAGGAAAACTAGCATCATCACGGTGCTTACTACTACCTCTTCTACGATTGTGACCATAGTCATGATCTTGCTTCTTGTCTGCATCCCTGTCTTAACTTGCCCCTCCAAATCCTTCTTTGTCATTGGATCCCTTGTTACCAGAATCAGGATTGTGAATTGTGAAATGCAGATTCTAGTTTTGACCTCCATCGTCAAAGTCAAAGAGAGGAGTGTCATTGTATGGAAAATCCCTAAAGAAGAATTCTCCACTAGCTTGTTGGTACAATAGGAATGGAGGATCATTAAGTCCTTTTCCCTTTGAAAACTCATAACATTGTTCTAGCTATTGATTCCATAGGTGTTGTGCTTCAGTGGGATGATAATCCTTGGTGTCAACATCTTTCACATTATACTCTCCATGGTAATCTTGAAGACCACATTGTGTAAGCATTTGATAGAGCATTGCAAGAGCAGCATGATCAGGAAACAACACAATGTTTCCCTCCATGTCATGCCACCATAGTTGTTCATCCTGGTGTAGGATGAAGGTCAAGTTTGGCACATACTCATTAAGGTGAGTATATATGATTCATTACTATTGAGGCTTTGTTGAATGAACATTATTAGCCTTGGGCGAAGAAGCACTCCTATGACAAGAAGACATTTTCGGTTAGTGAAATAAAAATCATAGTGTGCTCTAAGAATTGGTTGTAGTAATTGTAAAATAAGATATGACTCTAAGGTTTTTTCCAATGATTTAAATACTTTCACTAGGTCCTAGATAACACACTAAACAATAAAAAGGTCCCCNGGCATAGGGGTACCTCATTGCTCATCATTGGCACCATTGTTGGGGACCTTTTTATTNAATGAGGTACCCCTATGCCCAACCATATGAATCACTAAGGCATTACATGTGATTTGGTCAAATTCCATGGACCTATAGTTATCTTATACACTAGTTTCTCTAGGAAGTGAAATGACGTTGAGAATGTTTATTATCTTCCCAACTACACTTGTGAGGCTCAAGGGTATGGTTTAAGTGTAATTGAGGTATATGAATTTTTTTCATTTTATATTTTATGGATGTAATCGCCTACAACAAGAATAAGGGTAGAGTAGATTGAAAACTAATGTCTATTGCCTAGTTATCCTAACACAAGTAACCACCCCACTTTCCTAAACACATATAGCATTGTTGGGCTACCAAACATTAAGCATTACTGGATTACCAAGAACTATATAAATGCTTGAAGTGGTCATGCTTGCATTCATTAACTGTTGGAAATGAATTGCTTAATTCAAATGCATTTAAATAAAGAGAGAGAATGTAAAATGCATCAAAGGAAATATTAAGCTATTCTCAATGCTACAAGGATTGTCAAAAGAGTTTATTTTATTCCCGTCATACTATTGTGCTTAGGTACAAGTGCTTGAACAAAGAATCATACACACTTTAGACTCCTTCTGTGGGCATTCAAAAAATATTCTAACTCTAAGGAAAATAAATAGCAAGAGCTTCACTACTCTAACTAAGAATGACCAAAAACTAACTCCCAAAACTGGGGCCTGAGCACGATATTTATAGACTTGGGGTGTACACCCCAATGTTGCATATGCAATGTCATGGCTCCGATATCACGTACCTAACGTTGGAGTAGACAGCAAAACATGTTTCATCGCCTATTTCAATCATTAGATAACAAGATCCAATGTGTGATTGCTACCTTAATTTGTTTCGAAATAGCAATAGATAAATAAGTAGGTATTTTTATTAAGGATCCTCCTCTAATCTAGTATGGATAAAATTACATTTTTCTTAATATGGTTGTTCCTACATGTGCTTCAACATCTTTTGTCTAACCCTTGTTTTCAAATCCTTAAAAGCTCAAAATAAATTTTGATCTTCAATATTCTATTTTTAAGCTATTTTTTCCCATAATTAAACTATCCTTTTTCTTGAGTGGCCTTATAAACTTATGTGGAAATGTGAATGCTAAGCTTATCATGCATCTTTTTATAGAATTGTATAAATATTTGAAGAGCTATAATTTCTATAGGTAGCATATCTGCTTATGTTAATAAAATATCATGAGTTCAAGCCTTTCTTTGAAATTCTTGCACTATAATTTTAGTTTTGCTAATATTAACTTTAATTTTAGTTTTGCTAACATACACTATAATTTTTGTTTTACTAATATAAGCTTTCATCCCTATGACAATGCAAAAAATCATTTAAAATTTAAAGCATGCACTTTGTTCATTATAAAAGTTACAAATATTATTCATTGTTATTTTGTATAAAAATAATCTTTTATATATAATCAAGCTATAAAAGTGAGAAGCCAATGACCCACAATCATCTAAATACCATACTAGTCCCATCCACTAACTTTGATTGGATCACACATACACAATTGTAATTTGTATGGTTGAATATAAAGAACACTTAGTGTTCATCAATAATATTGTGAAAATAAGAGAATTAATATGAAGAAATATTGATGAGTGGCGAGGTACCCCTACACTCAACCATACAAAATGAGTGTAGCATGCGTGATCCAGTCGAACTCCATAGACTAAATGCCTAAACACCCCATGGAACACTTGGGGTTAATCATTCATTGTCTTCCCAGACTTACTTGTTGTTGTCACGGTGTATGGTTAAGTAAGTCTGAGGTATATATTTTTATGGTCTTTTATGGTTTTATGTCTTCTACGCTAAGAGCAAAGGGTTGAGAGACCAACTAACTCTAACTAATGTCCTAAGTCTAAATTAACTAGCGTCAGCATCCGTTCCCACTTACCGTACACACCCTGAACTATGAAACTGTGGCTACCAAACACTAATCGTTACTGGGATCACCACACATAACGCACGTGCTCGAAGTGGTCGTACTAAGGCACCTAACTAGCCTAAGTGTGACAAGCAGCCGATTCCTTGACTAGCTGTACACATCCATAGATGCTCGTAGTCAAGTCGTACTTGTCCCATGTTCTAGGAGATAAGGAGGAGAGAATCTAATTGTGATGAGTAGCCAATTCCTTGGTTAGCCATACACATTCGTCAATGCTCGTAACCAAGTCATACTCATGCTGCGCTAACAACAGGTAATAAATGACATGTAATAAAACCTATCCATGTACTGCAAGGTTTATCCACAAAGCTTGTTTTCATTTCCGTACACAACTTGTGTTCAGGTACAAAGATGCTTGAATAAAGAACCATTAACTTGGGGGACTCCTACTGTGGGCACATGGAAAATATTCTATCTCTGGGGTGATCAATCCACCAGAGCTTCGCTACTTCTAGCCTAGGATGAGAAATGAGGGTAGTGCCACCTCTTATTTATAGATTTGGTGGCGGACCGCGATATCGCAAAGGACGACGCGATATCACATACACGATATCGCATCTCATCATACCCCCATGACTGAATAAAAACTCATCATCGAGTTCCTTACAATAATATCAGGTAGGTATGAAATTATTGAGGGGAATGGAACTAATGGGATGACATGTGAACAGATCATTATTACAAGACTTAACAAAACTGGTGTTCATGACAACAAAGGTGAACACCTTATTACAATGACATCAGGCCTTTGTTGGTAGCTTGAGAAAGAGAGAGAAAGAAGTGTTGCTGCTGCCAATGCCAAGATTACACCTTCGTTGTCCATCTGTAAGCGCGCCATCAATCTTGCTCCTTGCATCACTGCTTCTAGCATGGCTCCACTCCAAGTGTTTGGTCCAGATCCAATTTGTTGTTTGCATGTCCACCATTTGCACACACAACACAATCATATATTAGCAAGGGTAATTGAATCATCATGTAATTGATACCTTGCTTCGGTGTAAACTCATTGGCTAGGTTGTGGTATGGCTGATATGGATCTAGGAATATGTAACTGATGACTACTAAAGGTGTAGGGGTTAAGAAGAAAATAAAAAATTTTGGGGCTAGGAGAAAATCAAAAAAATCAGGCCCCGTACCCCCATGACTAATCACAAACCTCCAGTAGCATTAGAATGGAGAAAGAAAAGGAGTAAGAAAGATAAATAAAAAGGGACAACTATGGCATCGATGAAATGGATGTCAAGATGGAAATGAAAAAAATAAAATTAATTGCAAAATGTTAAGGGAAAGAATTTAACTAAGGCTCGAAATAAGAATGTCAGTGGGTCCTCCCCAAAGCAAGCTCATGCCCTTAATGCCCTGACAAACCCACATTCAAAGAGTTTGTAGGCCCTGGGAATGTCATATGGAACAAGAGTTAAAGTATTAACCACAAGATTTTACCAAAAAGAAAACAATTCATCAACCAAAATATATACACTAATAATACAACCAACAATGAGGTGAACAATGGAGAGAAGGATGGAGAGAAGAGAAATGGAATGGAATCCCAAGAACAAGGTGGTGTACAGCCCCTTGTGTGTTTGATCATCAACTAATGATTTGCCAGATCTCATTCCAACTCTGGCCTCAAACCAACCATATCCAGTGACTTCGCATCAACGCATTCAGTTAAACCATCCACTTGGGCAACAAGAATGCACGCTCCAAGAGCCACCACCATTCCAACGAAACCAAGGAGAGAATGGGAAGCGAGAAGGGCCTTAGTTAGAGGGAACACTTTTGGTTCCATAACCAGTGCGTGTAGCCCACGTTTATTCGTCTAAGGGGTGTGCTTTGAATTCTCACTTAGGTTTTTTTTTTATCCATGAGAACCACACCATGCAAAGACTTCTTATTTTTATTGTCTTAGCTTCCGATAGTTGGGTATCGGAACGACAAGAAAACTCAAGAAGAAACATTCAAGCACCCAAGAAAATGACCAACACAAAAGCATCAAGTTCCTTTGAAGTCACACCCTTTTCAATCCATGAGTCCTTCCTTAGTTTGAGAAATACTTAGTCACCGATTCATTTAAGTTCTTATTAAGAAGGGGAATGTACATTTCCAAGCCAAGAGAAACCATAGAAATTGGTGGATGGATGGATGAAGTGGTCTCATTTCCTGCCATATCAAAAGAAACATACCTTGGTATCAACATTATGACTTAAAGGTAAAAACCAAACATTAGTAATCAATATGAAAATAGTTCATACCATCATGAAGAACGCTTATTATGGGACAAACTTACAGGGTGGATCACACACACACACACAAAATTGAAAAATTATAACGATGATGTAAAACAAAAATGAGAAAAGTTAAAGAAATTTGTAAAACAAAAAGTAGAAAAGTTAAAGAAATTTGTAAAACAAAAATGTGTAAAACAAAAAAAAACGTTGTAAAACAAAAACTTAAAAGAACTGAGGGCCCCATATGATTAGCATAGGTGGCCATCTCCCCCATGACTGAGTTGTAAGGAAGAGATCCGAAATAATGAGTGTTTGTTTGAATTTCTAAGGAGTGTCCAACTTCTCCCAACTAGTGATCTTAAATTAAGGGGTGGAAGTTGCCGACGCTCATATTTCAATGTGTGTATGTCTTCGTTATTAGCATGGTTTTCCTTAGTTCGTTCCATGCATATTTGGTTACTCCTTCTAGTAGCTGTCAACCATGGGGTGTCTACTACTTCTTGTGTGGTTGCTACATACAGGCATCTTTGTTGCAAAGTTTCAAAGGCACACCTATTACATGGAGGAGATGAACATCCCTCCATGTCATCACCCGATGAATCACTATATGTGATGTGTGGAACTTTCCTCTTCTCGATCCCTCCACATATGTTTATCTTAGAGATTGCCAAGGAAAGATCGTGGATCCTAAGGCATGTGTCTACTGTACTTAGCCATGCCCTTCCCATTATAATTGGGAAGTTCCCTTCATTGTTGTTAACTTCAATCACTAGAAAATCAACTGGGTAAGACCAACCACACACAGTGGTAATGATGTCCTTCACCAATCCTAAGGGAATGGTGATGGACTGGTCCACCAGCTCTAGGAGAATGTTGCTCTTGTTGAGTTGAGGCAGGTTCCAGGCGTGATACATCTCTCGTGAAATTAAGTTGACTCTAGAACTTGAGTCAAGAAGAGCCCTATGTGGTTCATTTCCAATGACCTGCATATAGATTAAGGGACTCCCAGGGTTAGTTAGTTTCCTAGAAAGGTGGCCTACCTTGATCCATTCAGTTACAGTATGTGTTAACATAACCGTATGTGTTACGCTCTGTTGGACTGAAGGGTGCTCCAAAGTGTTAGATGGTGGAGGAGTGTACATGGCCTCAACCGCTTGTTGTTGTGAGAGTTTGTCTAGGCTTTTGGTTCTGAAGTAAGGTCTTCTCTTTTTATAGTTGTCAGAACCAGCAGCAAGTTGGATATTTACAGCTCTCGCAGCGTGACGTTGCTGTGGTTGAGGAGGAAGTTCCCCTTGCATTGCTGAAGCAGGAGGTGTTATGGGAACTACTTGTGGTGGAAGAGGTACGGATCGATTAGGAGGATGGAACGAGTGTGAGATGTCTCCCGGAGAAGAAGGAGTCCTTCTGAAATACTCCTGAACTTGGTAGTGACAGTTGAGGGTTGTGTGACCCATAGAGTCACTTGGAGAAATTGGCTGCTACACATAATAACCATATGGATTAGGCTACCGGTAAGGGTACTATTGTGTTGGTGGTGGCATCCCCCATGACTGTGGCTATTGCCACTGTTGATTTTGTCCGATAGGCTGTGGTGGAGTTCCACTTGGATAATACGTTAAGGGTTGGTGGAACTACCTTGGGTTACCTTGTGGGTAAGGTAACCTGCGGGGTGTTTACCGTTGGTTGAGTCTTGGATTAAGCACATACACCCCTGACTCTTGTACATGAGATGATAGGGCAACATCCCTTAGGATGGTCATAATGGTAGATCTCACATCCACCTTCATCGTCTGAATCAGAATCCTCAGCCACATCAAAGTTAGTGATTTTTCCCTTACCCTTGTTATGTGCAGGGCCTAAATCTCTCCACTTTTTCTTACCTTTGTCACTACTTTGTTCTACCTTAGACTCTTCTACAATTTTCAAGATTGTTTCAATTCTTGAGTCTAAGGAATCCCACATTTGGTCTACTTTGGCCGATACCTCGGTTGTTAACTTTTGGATCGGCAAAGTTTTCCGATTCACCAACTCTTCGATTGGTGCCTCATCCTCTTCATCACAAAATTTCACTCCCTTCTTTCGAAGGGAGGGATCATGGTTGTACTCTTCCACACTTTCCCTTTTGCGTAACTCACCCTCTTCATTTGCTACTTGCTCCAACAAGCTACATAGTTCATGGGCTCTAAGTTGTGAGAGTCTCCCTTGGGCGTAAGTCCCAAGAGTTCTCCTCGTTTCATTACTTAGCCCATCCACGATATGGCGAAGTTGATCCCGCTGAGCATACCCATGGCTCAGGCAACAATGTAACAATGTGTAGTAACAGGCCATGGTAGCATCCAAGGGTTCGTGATGACCTTGCTTCGAGCCTTGGATCTACTTACGCAAATTGAACACTCTGGAGTACATTTGATATTTTTCATTGAACAATTCTAGCATCGTACTCCACCTCCTGATGGTCTTCGGTTCTAAGGACTGGTACCAGCTCTCTGCTTCTTTGGTGAGTGTCCTTGGGAAAAACTTAAGTTTTTTCCACTCACTATCTATATTCTGCAAGGCACAAGCATCGTGGAATGCCTGTAAATGATTTTACAGATTAGCATTGTATCCCCCTTCAAATCGTGGAATGTTGTTCATGTCTAATCATTTGATCTAGCTATCCTTTAAATGCCTTGTGGGAATCCTAATTGCCTCCGTAATGTCAAGCATACTTCGGGTTGCGAGTAAGGGCTCTTCATGATCATCTCTTTCATGACGTCTGTGATGTCTGCGTTGTTCCCTACTCTCCCTACATCCTTGCCCTTGTCCTATCTCTCGACCTTCCTGTCGAGGTCTTTCGTCCTTTTTACCTTTATCCTCATCTTTATGTTCATGGTGGCTGCACCCAGATGTGGAAGGAGAGGATGAGTGATGTGAAGAAGGGGAAGAAGAAGGGGAACCATCGCCATGACGATGTTTCTTGCCTTCTCTTCGGCTGCTACAGCCCCAATCGTTGTGATGATCAAAGTGCATGTCCTTAGCATTAGTGGTTGTTCCCTCCATGAACAGCTAGTGTTCATGGGCATCAGAACTAGGGATATGTATTGTTGATCGTAGGTTCTGATACTCATCCTCCTCACCATCGTTAGGAGGGGGAACATCCTTTGCTAAAGAACCCGTGATAAAGGGTTCCTCATCTCCTATTTCGCTAAGGATGTGCGGGGCTTTTCCCTTCAGAAAAGCATGTTGACTCTCCTACCTTAAGTCTCTCATACGTTGGGCATCTATGGAATAATAATCCCTCATGTCAAAATAGTCCGCAACGTATTCCGCGAAATGCTCTTGCATGCCAATCTGTACCAAGGCACGGAAAAACATGAGAGAGATTGATTGATCTGGGGGTAACACGATGTTACCTTGCAAATATCTCCACCGTAGTTGTTCATCCTAATGGAGAACAAAAGTAAAATTAGGAATATACTCATTGGGATGAGTATATGTCATCCTATATTGTTTAGGACTTGGCTTATTTTGGTTATGCGTTTTATCTTGCTGACTATCTCGTGTGTGGCCCTTAGGTGATGAGTTGCTCTTATGAGAAGGCATTTTTATCAGTGTGCTAAATTCACCGTTATATAATTTTTATTTGATTAACCCAAAGGTTCGTTAAGGCTCACAACGATGTGAGTGATATCCCATATGTTCAATTCGGTGCACAAACACTTAGTCCCCGGCAACGGCGCCAATGATGAGTGGCGAGGTACCCCTACACTCAACCATACGAAACGAGCGTAGCACGCGCGATCTGGTCGAACTCCGCAGACTAAATGCCTAAACACCCCATGGAACACTTGGGGTTAATCATTTGTTATCTTTCCAGACTTACTTGTTTTTGTCACGGTGTATGGTTAAGTAAGTCTGAGGTATATAATTTTTATGGTCTTTTATGGTTTTATATCTTCTACACTAAGAGCAAAGGGTTGAGAGACTAACTAACTCTAACT
>MNCI01032116.1:260552-272864 GCA_015680685.1 Gnetum montanum | reverse complement strand
GCCTCTTATTTATAGATTTGGCGGCAGACCACGATATCGCATACACGATATCGCAGGGGACGACGTGATATTGCGTACGCGATATTGCATGGGATGCGATATCGTGGTGCATGCAATATCGTGTCTCATCAAATATTAATAAAATTTTTCCAATTACAAAAAATTGATTCAAAGCTTGCTTCATGGAAGGGATAATTATTTGTCATCAACAAGAAGATTAGCATTAGCCAAGTAATTCTAGTCTAAAAATAAATTTCCTTGAGAGGCAATCACCCAATCCAAAAGTTGCAGGTTGCTAAGAAATTTTCTTTTCAAACCATTAATATTATGCAAATAGCCAAGCTTGCATGGAGGCTTTTAAGGAGGGACAATGCAAAATCTTTGGTCATAACTTCAACCTTTTGGAAATTGATACAGGGAAATAGCATGTAGGACGAGGCTATAGTAAACTTTTTGATGACAACTACATCAAACAAGGCTCATGGATGCCTCTATTGGATATCATATTATTGATGCGTAAATTTTGGACACATCAACACCTAGAAAACTTGTTTAGGGAGACTATCACATAGGGCACCTCCCGTAGGGGTATGGAAACCCAGGAATAGTCCCAACTAGAAAGGGCATTGTAGAATTCCAAAAAAAGTAAGTCAAACTAGAAAATTGGGAAAGAAATTTAATTAGAATAACTATTTTAAATTTTAAGGTTTGATGAGAAAATAGTAAAATAACTACTAAATATAAATTTTAAAATTCTCCCCGATCTCCTGCTGCTACCACTCACTGTTGCCACTTGCTGCTTGCTCTTGTTCAAAATAAGAGTGGCTCCTTTTCTTCAAACCCTCATTGCATGACGAAGAAAGGGGAGATGGCTCAAAGAGAGGGAGAGAGATGTGACGTCTCTTATGGCTACTACTAACTGTCGCTAACCACCATGCACTATTGTTCATGCCATTGATTGTCACCGCTACTGTTGCTACTGCCACTACTGTCGCTGCTATCACTACTACTAGCTCCTAGCTTACATCACCCACTACCATTGCAGCACACACCTTTGTTTCCTATCACCTGCCCACCATCATTTGTGTTGTGCATTGTTGATGCCATAGTTGTTCATGCTTGCTGCTACCACCAATCGCCACACACCACATGTCATCTGCCTCTCACCACTCATAGAAGCTACTGTCATGCCAGATGACTGCCTACAACTCATGCTTGCTATTCACGCCTGTTGTGTTCACATTTCCACTATTACTAATGTCACTTGCTAGCATTAGCTGCTCATCACCACGCACCTACATTGGGAGAGAGAGAGGCCCAAAGATCCCTCACGCGTTGCCACCGATGATGCACATGCACAACTGCCACCGCCACGTGCACACCAACTGTTGACTTCCATCCGCTACCACCCATTCGACGTTGCACTCCTACTGACACTGGAGAGAGAGAGGTCCCAAGAGATCTCCCCCATCATTGCCTACTCGACACCCCCTAAAGAGAGAGAGAAAGGCCTTGCCTGATTTCCCCACTAACATTGGTTTCATAGCCAGTCCCTACCAATGGGCGTAAATGCCCACATTGCCAACTACCACCATGTCGACCACATCAATTACACCACAAACGTTGGTTACCACCACCACATCCACGTTCTCCACCACGTCTACACCTACAACGTAACTACTGTCATTGTCGCCTACCCATGTCGCCCACCACCCACGTTGCATTCATAGTCATAGCTAAGCTCACAAAGGCAAATCCAAAAAACTACAATTCTTATGCTCCCTTCAGTGCAAAAGGCATACTCCATGCAGCCTCAGTGCTCTTCTTCATGTATATCGGCATTGACACAGTGTTGACCATGGTAGAGGAAACCAAAAATCCAAGCAAGGATATCCCCATCAAAATAGTTGATTCCATGGCCACAGTTGTGGTGCTCTACTACCTCATGATGCTCACTCTATGTCTCATGCAGGTAAGAACCATCATCAAAATTTTGGCCCCTTTTTAAAAATTTTACATTGCAAGAGTGGTCTAATTCAAAATTTTTAACATGATAAGGACATTTTTAAAAGTTCCCCATTGTTTTTTTCTTATGGACAAAAATGATAGTAATTAATAAGCTTGATAAGCTCCCTCGCTATGCGAGACACCTATGTTGATGTATGTGTCACTAATGTGATAAATGTGACACCTATGCATGCCAACTATATTGATGTGTCCCAATTATGTATGCTAAGTATATTGATAGGTTTGTGTTATCTATGTTGATGCGTTAATATGTGTGCTTGTAAAAAATTTTATTTGTTAGAGTGCTTTAGTTTTAGCATCAAGGGGTATAGGGTATAGAGGAGTAATCATGACACTTATCTCTTGGTTAAGAGGTTGTAAATTTGATTATTGCCTCTACTTTTGGGTGTGGCATCAATGAAGTAACCTTGCTTTTGTTGATGGATGACAATAATTTAAAGGTTGCATGATACCTCTCATTGAAAACATCCTTATTCAAATCGTGAAACCATACCATAGTGATTAGACTAATAATTCATGGCCTCATGCTAAGCATGGGAGATGTTTACATCAACACATAATAAGAAATTTGTTGCAAAAAGATTTTGGAAGTTTCCTAAATAATTTTGTCGTAGCAGGTCACTGGAAATCATTACAAGATGTTATTTTACAAAAACAGGTCAATGTTTTGGCGCTTTCAAGCAGCCCGTCAAAATTTGCCAGATAGAGATGATTGTCTTGTGCTTCCAATGGCCAGGTACAATGACACATGGATCTGTATCAATTTGAAGTTAAAAGGTCAACCCAAAGTCCAGTTTTTCACCTGGTGTGCTTTCTCAAAAGTTGTACTCATACATTATTGGTTGCAGCTATGTGCATTGTATTTAGCATCCTGCTCTTCACTCTGCAAACAAGACCAAGAAACACTGTATCATATCCTAATAGACTGTAGGTTCATAATTAAGGTGGCATAGTATATCTAGAGAGATAATTACTTGCAGTCATTATACACTGGAATTTGCAATTACCATCAAGAAATTATCAGGAATTGCGGTTACAAGCTTTCTCTTGGTAAATACACGAGGAAATTTGCAATTGCCACTAAGAAAAATTATGACGAATTGACCACAGAAGCATGGTGGCACGCAGGGGTTGAACACAATCATAGGGTATTTTCAAACAGCTGTTCAAACGGCAAAATCTGTGCTATACTTTTTCAAGTCATAGCCACTTACCGATATTCAACCTCCCATTTTGTCTCATAATCACATAGAGCTAAGGCATTTTGTTTTAATGTATGACCTTGTGTCCTGATGCACTAATGCTTTACAAATTTTGAAGTTACCAGGGTTCACCCACATAGTTTAATGCGGTGTGAAACGGAGCAATACATTAATGATACTAGCAGACAAATGATTCTCGCACAAACTTTAGTGGCATTCTATTTCTACCTTTCCGTTAGGGTGGAAAGTGGATAGAGATTCAACAATTCTTTCAATAACTTCTTCTTCTAAGTTTCCTGCTACTGCCCTGTGATTATGCATGTACCTAACACTGATTAAGTGTAGTATTGATTCGACTTCCTCCATGGTTGGCCTTTTCCGAGCATCTTGGCAAGTGCATTTGAGACCAAGCATCAAAAGACTCTCTACTGCTGCCATTTCTTCTTCATTGTCAATCTCAATTCCTCCTCCACCTTCATCTGCTGTCATTATAATAAGTTTCAGCATTTGTCTTCTTTCTTCACCTGATTTGCCTTGCAATGCCATGGAAATCCACCGTGGCAAAGTGATATCCTCGGAAACTATCTCATATGTCGGCTTCAATCGTGTGATGGCTTCTAAAACAACTATTCCAAAGCTGTATACATCGCCTTTTAGAGATGGTCCTTTCCCACTTCCATATTCTGAAACCATTTTTCAAAATTTAGGATACATGTGATTTATCTTTACAGAAGAAAGCTGAAAAAGGGGGGGAAAATGCATAGCATAGTTATGTTACCTGGTGCAATGTAGCCAACAGTGCCTTTTAGAGCTATAGAAGAGGATGATGTTGATAACCCCTCAAAATCTTCCATGATTTGGGCTATTCCAAAATCAGAGAGCTTGACAGTCAGATCATCATCCAATAACACGTTCTGTGGTTTGATATCACAGTGAATGATTTGGTAATGACAGTCATGATGCAAATAGCTGAGCCCACTTGCTAACTCTGTTAATATTCTTAACCTCAGGGATAACTTTAATAAGGTCAATCGACCATTACTTTCTCTACTGTGGAGAAGAGCACACAAACTGCTATTACTCATGAAAGGCATCACTATTGCTATCAGTTCCTTTGACAAAACCACATCATGAATCTTCAAAATGTTTCGGTGTCTAACTACTCCTAAAGTTCGACACTCCTTTGCAAAACTCTTCACTGCCTTTGTTTGATTTCTGCAAGAAAAACATTTTATAGCCACAGTCTCACCAGTGGATAGAACACCTTTGTAGACCTTTCCATATGCGCCTTCACCCACCAAATTGGAAGCACTAAAATAGTCTGTGGCCCTTCGAATTTCTTCCACAGATAAGTTTGAAAAGTTTTCACTTAACCCTGGCATTGTTGTGTCCTCCAACCCCTTCATTCTTCTTAAAAAAATGAAAATCCCTGCAAGAACCAGCAACAAAAGGCCCCCTAGAATGCCAAGCACAATTTCCAAAATTAAAGTCTTACTGAAGAAAGGACGATGTTGTTCAGGAGATTGTTGGCAAGGTCTGAAACCAAAGCATCTTCCACATAAGTTTGGATTTCCCAGGAATGACAATCTGCTTATCCTTGGAAATTTTGAGGAATTGTTCAAACATGCAACTTCTCCATCAAAGTTGTTGTAAGAGAAGTTGATAAAACGGAGATGCGAGAGATTGCATAGAGATGCAGGTACAGATCCAGTAAAATTGTTATCAGATATATCTATGGTTTCAAGCTGGGTCAGGCTCTTCCCAATTGATTTGGGGAGGCTACCACCGAATTTATTGAAACTGAGGTTGATCTGCCTAGCATCCAACCAGCTCTCTATGTAAAATGTAACATTTCCAGAGAGCTGGTTGCTAGAGAGATTGATATACTGTGCCATCTGCAACCCTTCAATTTCCAGAGGCACTTCTCCATTTAAACTATTTCTTGATAAATCAAAATTACGTGTAATACCTTGGAGACCAGCAACCTCTGGTGGTATTGATCCTGAAAGGTTGTTTTCTGAGAGTACAAGATCTTGAAGGACTATACAGTTGCCTATCTCTGAAGGAATTTTCCCTGATAGCAAGTTCCCATCCAGGTGCAGCTCACACAGACTAACAAGTTCTCCGATGCTGACTGGAATGGAACCTGACAATTCATTTCCTGAAAGATGAAGGTACCCAAGTGAACGGTTTAACAGAGAGATTTCAGCAGGAATTTTGCCCCGTAATTTGTTTCTGCTGAGATAGAGACCTTGCAGTGACCTCATGTTCCAAATCTGAGACGGAATTGTGCCGCTGAACAGATTATCTTCAAGGTCAGCAACGTAAACAGATGATAAATTTGCCATGCTTTTGGGGATGTTGCCTGAAATGAAATTGCCGCCCAAATACAGTTTCTGGAGATCGGGCCAGGAACTTCCAAAATTGGGCGGCAATGTTCCTGTTAGCCGGTTGAGGTGGAGACCGAGCCAAGTCAAACGAGAGCAGTTGGACAGAGCTTCCAAAAATGGAATAGGCTGCCTGCGGCTGCTCACTCCACTTGTGAAATAATTGGAGGAGAATCCTAACTCTTGCAGTTGACTGCAAAGTCTGTTTATCCAGGACGACGGTAGTGTTCCCTCTAAACTGTTCTTTGATAATTTAAGGGCCCGCAGTTGAGTGAGATTCCCAAATGACTCTGGGATTGTGCCAGTAAAGTTGTTGTAGAATAGACGCAGAGTCTGGAGTTTTTGAAAGTTGCCTATCCAGGTGGGAAGATGACCTTGCAAATTGTTTTTATAGAATTCAATGATTGAAAGAGCAGTGAGATTGCTTAAACAATGGGGAATTGTTCCAATGAGATTGTTTTGACCAAGATGAATTTCTTCAAGACGGTATAGGCGGCCAAGCGAGCATGGAATAAAACCGATCAAGTAATTAGCGGAAATAGAGAGAGACTGTATGCCTGAGAGATTGCCAAGTTGAACAGGTATGACACCATGAATTCTGTTCTCAGCAATGTCGAGGACTCGGAGACTGGGGAAAACTCCCAACCAGGAAGGGATTTGTCCAGTTAACTGGTTTTGGGAAACATCCAATTCCATGAGGCCACGGAGGGCAACCAGCGACTCAGGAATCTCACCACTCAAGGAATTTGAACGGAGATAAAGAATTTGAAGCAAGGAAATATTTCCAATGCGATGAGGAATCTGTCCCTGGAATTCATTGGAGCGCAGATTCAACGATCTAAGCCTACCTAGTCTGCCAAGGGATGGTGGGATTCTTCCAGAGAAAAAGTTAGCAGAGAGATCAAGTACCTGCAAATATGAGATGTTGGCAACGTGGGGAGACAGGGATCCACGCATGGTGCAATTGTGCAGAGCGATTTGAACAACTCTTCCCGGATACTTTGTGGAGCAGCTGATTCCGGTCCAATTACATGCGTTTGGAGCAGTGGCATCATCCCAATTTGCTACAATTGAGAGAGGATCGCTGGTTATGCTTCTCTTCAATTCAATCAAAGCTTTGACATCATTCAGGGCACCCCCTGCATCCGCTGTAGCATCAAGAGCCGGGAAAATGAAAAACAGGGAAAGAAGCAATGCTGAAGCAGACAGTGCTGTTGCAGAAGCCATTGAAGCATGAAAGGAACAATTTTACCGATTAGCTGCACACAGCATCCACTTCATCATCAGAATTTATACTAGTGTATGACTATGGTTAACCGGACGGTTTGAGTCTTTCGCATTCAGAATACTCTGGGAACCGCCTCAGTCACAGATTTTTCCTGAGCAGCAGCATGTGGATAGGTTTTCTTCGTGTTCATTTCATGATTCACGTAAGTGTCTGGTTATATTCACAGTATGTTGACGTGTGGCTGGTAGTCTTTGAAGAAATAAATAACTTCTTACGAAAAGCCTTAAATTTCATTTGTATTTCATGATTTCGTTCCACACGCTCGTGGAAACCAATCACACAGCTTCGCAAGTCAAAGCTCAAAATGTATCGTTCAAATAACGACGGCGGCCCAAATTCAATTGCGGAGTTGAGCAGGCACTCTCATATGACTTTCTATACCGACTTACCTGACTCGTCGAGTTTTTGCTATCGGTCAGAATCTGATTTCCGCACAGACTCGACCAGATTTTCAAAATAAAGAAATACTGTCTCTTCCGCTCTGACGACCTTTAATTATGCTGGAGGAGCAGTACAATTTGGCCTGCGTCATCTCCACCGTTGCCCATGCAGATGTAACTAATCTCTGCCGCTCAATGATCGGAATATTAAATAGAGGAATTTTGTGTGAAATTTCTGAAGTTGAGCTACAATCTGAACTGAAAAAAATGAAAGTTCGTCCAGGCAAAGTAATAATTGAATCAATTTTCAACCAACCATACTTGTTTCCTTCATTTTTGTTAATCACTTTATACTTGTCACCTTGATTTTTGTTAATCACTTTTCATTCTTGCTACCTTGAACTTTTCTTAATCACTTTTCAATAAACCACTACATTAACTTTTGTTAATTATTTTTTCACAAACCATACTATCACCTTGACTTTTGTTATTTTTCCTTTAAGAACTATACATGTTATCTTCATGTTTGTTACTTTTGATATAGGATTCATGTGAAATAGAGTAATTAATTTATCATTTTTGTATGTGTTAATCATTTGTCTATCCTTTTTGTACTTTGCATGACAGCTTTCTTCTCCAATATGTCATAAATAAATAAATAAAAACACTTTTCTGGAAAGGAACCTCTTTACTCTATCTTCGTTATATAGACCTTTATGCAACCATCTTTGTCAAACATTGTATAGAAACCAACGTACGAATTTCCCAAAGCAACTTTTGATGCCATCCTTAAGCATAACAATGCTAAGATATAATATCAAGCTCTTTGATCCATACCAAAACTATAATAAGCAATGTTATGTTTATGTGTATGCTTTAAACAAATAAAGAAAATGGAAGCTCTAATATTCAATGGTAAAAAAAATGTAAAAAAGTAAAAATTATAATTTATTATAAAGCAGAATAAAAGGTTTGAACTCAGAACCCTTTACGGAGAACAACATAACCACAAGATCATAATGAAAGTTAAGAAATTTCATCGGGTCAAAAATATATTTAAACAATATTATCCATCTCACCATTGCTCAGCCAAAAAGGGTGGTTAGACAGAAACACTTAAAAGGGGCATCACGGAGGATTTAATCAACTTCCCCAAGCTGAATAGCCTAACATAGGATTTAATCAACTTCCCCAAGCTGAATAGCCTAACATAAAGCTAAGAAGGCAAAAACAAAGCTTGACTTTGATATATTGATCATTCAATATCACATTGTAATCTTTTTTCCAACCTCTTTGTCAAGGATACCGCGTATTCGCGCAAATATGCAAATGATAGTCGGAACTTGTCGCTAGCAATTTTGCACACGCAAACGTCAATGGCCCACTGATGTCTATTCTTGTTTGCGGGCCACATCTTAAAACTCTACCTTTTTTCCTTCCTTCCAAGGCTACTCGATGGTCCAACGCCCACACTATTAAATGTAAATTTCAACGATGTATGGTCCCATTCACATCAATGTTGTAGAAACGCAATACACAGAGACACTAAAACGGAATGGTGTAGGCTGCTACCAAATTAACGTAACTCAAATTGAAATTGAAACTTTTTTATCATGTCTCTAGACTTCAGCATCTACTACGTAGAGGAAGAGGAAATATACATAGCGTGCTAGCAAAAGTCACCATATTTTTTTTTATTATTTTAAAAGGGTCAATTAAATTATTACTTGGAATTTATCATTTGTGGTAACTTTACCTTAGAATAGGACATTTCATTTGTGACAACTTTGCTTTACAAAACAACATTCTAAGAATATGTGATGATTATATTCAATTGCTCTTTGATTACAAAAACGAGAGTCTTCTTTTGAAATCTTGACTCATATACTTGTTTCAATTTTAAAATAATGAGAGCCCAATCTTGCTTGACTAATTTCACATTATAGGTGATGGGATAACTTTACTTTAGAATAGGACATTTCATTTGTGACAACTTTGCTTTACAATACAACATTCTAAGAATATGTTATGATCATATTCAATTGCCCTTTGATTACAAAAGCGAGAGTCTTCACTTGAAATCTTGACTCATATTTGTTTCAATTTTAAAATAATGAGAGCCCACTCTTGCTTAACTAATTTAACGTTATAGGTGATGGGATATAAGGGTAGACAAATAAGTTGTTTTCTTATTCATACCTCCTCTAATGCTATCTAGATAATATTGTTTCTTTCATGCTAGGTTGCCCCAAGTGGGAATCCAATGTTCCCTCACTACACATGAATACAAAACTATCATATTGTAACACCGAATAACTAAGTTCTTGATGAGATGCGATTTGCATAGGCCACGATATCGCATCCCCCGCGATATCGCGTCTTCCCTATGATATCGCGTACGCAATATCACAACCCGCCGCCATATCTATAAATAAGACGCAGCTCTCCCTTGTACAGGTATTAGGAGTTAGAAGTAGCGAAGCTCTGGCAGTTTGACCACTCCAGAGATAGATTATTTTTTCCCGTGTTTGCCCGCAGTGTGGTGAATGTAATTGTACGGTGTCTTATTCGAGTGTGACGTACTTGGACACGCACATGATCGGCAATAAAGATCGAGATTACTTCATCATTGCAGTAGTCACTTTATTATTTATTTGTTTATTTAATGTTATTTACTGTCTTCTCTCTCACCCTTAAACTCCTNATTAGGAACACATCATACACCTCACACTGGACTAAACCATACATGACAAATGTACAATACTAGTCTAGGTGGGAAGACAGCGAACTGCGACCTAAGGATAACTATCTAGGTGCCACAACTAGTCCATCTGCGGAGTTCGACTAGATCGCACGTGCTACGCTCGTTTTGTATGGTTGAGTGTAGGGGTATCTCACCACTCATCATTGGCGCCATTGCTGGGGATGGTGCTAGTTATCTAGATTAGTTATATCATACAAGGTTGCTGTAAAGAACTTAACAATATATCTTTTAGAAAATAATAATTATAAAAAGTCACACATAAATTCACACACATTTTCACATCAATGTCTCTCCTACAAGATAATAATAATGCCACACTTAGTGAGGAAGTTCATTGGAGAACCAATGAACTATATGACGATGAAGATTGGAGCATACAACCTGAACTGGGAGTTTCCTATAAACATGAACAAAAACATTGTCATCCTAATGCACGAATGCATAACTTACAAGATGACGATGAACCCCCACTGGCCACTACAAGTTTAGCACACATACAAGAGTTTGTTCGAATCTCACGTAGGCATTGTAAAGAGAGCTAACTACCCAGGCTTGATTTAAACAACTTTCCAAAATTTTCAGGAGGCTATGACTTAGATCCGCATCAACACTTATTAGCCTTCTACGATGCCTGCACATGGAATAACATTGATAACAGTTGGCAAAAACTTAAGTTCTTTCCTATGACACTCATTGACCAAGCTAAAGTATGGTATAGATCGTTAAAACCAAATTCAATACGACGTTGGTCAACAATGGCACAAGTCTTTAACGAAAAATATCAAACCTACGCAAGAGTGTCAGCCTTGAGGAAACAAATCCAAGGATGGAAACAAGAAAAACATGAACCCTTGGACATGGCCTTAGAAAGATATTACGCACTGTTAAACAACTATCCAGGCCATGGGTTTTCCGAGGAAAGGCTAATGTACCATATTATCAATGGGCTAAGTAATGAAAAAAGAGAGACCTTAGGAATGTATGCCCAAGGTCAACTATATGAACTATGAACCCATCAAATCCAAGAGCTTGTTAAGCGGGTAGCAAAAGAAGAAGGAGAAATAGCTACATGGGAGAGTGTTGAAAAACATCAACAGGATCAAAATGTCAACTTAACAAAGGTCCATGATCACAATAAGGAGAAATCAACAAATCTCAAGGTGGAAACATCATCTTTGCTAATACAACAATCATTAGAAGAAGCCAAGGCAAAGATCAATAAAATGTTGGAATGGATGAATCAAAAGTGTGGAGAATATATCAACATCATTGGAGATAGAGTTTTGACAACCCAATAAGCAGAACGAAATACTAGACATTCGGAGAAAAAGAACGAAGGGAATAAGCGCTCAACTACCAATTCTACGTATGAATGCAACCTATGCCTGTACAATCAGCCCAAGGGTCAATGCCCAATATTGTTACATTTATATGAGCATTGGAGAAACAAATTACATCCACAGTTCATACAGAGATAATGTGTTCGATCATAGTGGCAACCATCCTAGTCGTGGGGGAGACCACCCTTAGATTAGAGACACCCTTCATATTTCCGAATCCAAATGCTTATTAGGTTCAACATCCTGTTTCTCCAATTGGGCCACCATACTCTATCTCACCACAATACCACTCTCCACAATACTATTAACCCATACCTCTAACACAACCACCACCTTGTGCACCTTACATCCCTCCTAACTTTCAACATTCTTATCCTTTCCCTCCTTCCACAGTGCCACAAAATGTTCCTAAGGTGTTTGTGCCACAACAACAACCCACGAACAACACTTGTGCTACTGCTACTAACAGCTGTGAAAAGCCTACTCAACATCAAAGGCGTCCTTTCTTTAAACATGGCCATAGGAAGAGACAGCACAATTCAGAGGCCACTGCACCTTCCAACCCAACACAAGTCCAACCCTATGGTGCACCCTTACCTTCGAACCTAATGCCTCATGTAACTTCATTAGGACCACCAACAAACACTCCAACAACTATACGGCCCAATGAACACAACCATGGGAGGCATCATCCTAATCCTTGCATACCATCTAACGGTCACCAACATCATAGTGGATCAACTCGTTATCCGGGAACTACATCATATAAAGTGCCCCACTATGCTTACTATAATCAAGTGTGTGAACCTCGAGGGAATAAGTATAGACTGATTCCAATACTTCCAACATGCAAGGATCCTTATCTTCCAATCATTAATCCTTGCCATACTCAACTGATTGGTTATGGGGGATACCCCCCATTT
>MNCI01032116.1:240501-260246 GCA_015680685.1 Gnetum montanum | reverse complement strand
TGGTTGTACTAAGATCCTTGTAGATCTAATGAAAAATGGGAGTAAGAGTAATCAAAAGGGCACTCAAAAATCAAACACTGTTCTAGGGGGTCCCACTGGAAAGACATGCACCCATGCCTACAAGTTGGTGACTTCTCTAGATCCAATAAAGTTCAAAAAAGAAAGAAAAAGAAAAACAAAGTGCCATAAAACAAAAAGCACTCCTCCCTTGAATAAAACGCCAAGTGATCGTACGCCTTGTTGTTATGGTACTCTCATAGTTGTTCACCATGGGATGAAACAATGCAATGTCACTGATTAGAAGGATGGACTTGGTCCTAATCTTGGAACGATGGGTTAATGACACCTTAATCATGCTTTACACATAGGATTCATTCTGCCCTGGGTCAGTCACCTCATATCCCAATCTCTACAATCCCTTCTATAGTTCGTCTCATCTCACTGTTCGTGTAATTGTAACTCGTGTCCCGTGTAGCATAGAATTTCCATCTCATTCTGGTGATATTTACATGTGTGTGTTTTGGGAAGTTAGTGTGGATTACATTTAACCCTTCTAGTGCCCACGGACACTTTAAGTGTGGTTACATAAGGGCATAATAGGTTGAAACCTTCTTTGGGGAGGACCCACTTGTGTAATTTTTTGTAATCTTCACTAATTCTCGAGCTCAAACACACAATTTCTTATCCTCAGCTTAATTTTTCATAATTTTCTTTCCCTCTTATTATCCCTCAAAATTTTAACGTTCCAATGTACCATTACATTCCCTTTTCTTCATAACCGCCAAATTTTTAATTGCTAAATTCACATCATTATCATTACGAGTGCCTCTCAAATTAATGAAATTACCCTAGGATATCTTGATACTTGACAATGTCCTCAATTTACACCATTAATTTCAAGAAAATCATTAAAAATTCAGTATTTTTCATGTGTTCCACATCACTATGGATGAGATATCGCGTACGCAATATTACGTCCCACGTGATATCGTGTACGCGATGTACCGTACGTGATATCATGTCCTATTTCCCTATAAATAGGACACCCTTGCTGCAACACTTAGCATCATTTTTCCATTTACGCGGGGGGAATTTTTGAAATTTTTCTCTACGACTTATGATTGCACGACCCTCGCTTTTTAACTCATTTCTCACTCATTGGTGCTCCAATTTTAATTTCGTTTGAACCTACTTGAACCCAAAGTGTTCAGTTTAGTCGTGGGGGAGAGACACTTGCAGAAGTGCCTAAATTTTTTGAAATTTACCATCATCCAAAGGACATCAATTAGGGTAATTAACACTAACACTTAGAAAAATTATGCCAAAATCATATGACCTTAGGTACACCAAGAGATTAAAATGAAATCCACCTAAGTCATAGAACCCATTATTATAATTTTCGGGCATGATCACACGATAAAATAAGATCTTTAATTAAAGGCATGTAGTAAGGTATAACTTGAATTTGAAAACAACCTTACTAACGTTCGGCCCGTGTGATTGCAGATGGCCCCGAAACATGCACAGCTAGGGGGTCCTGTTCAAGGTGGAGCGAAACAACCTTGGAGAGGTGGAAGACAGGTCCCTGCCGAACAACATGTAGAATAGGAGGTGCAATCATTCAGCATCCATCAAGAAGAACCTCCTACTAGATAGTTCGGGCAGGCAGAAAGAGGAGCTGCTACTACGCTTGAACCAGGACAACAACTCACGTTGCCCCCGGAGTATGTTCAGGATATCCATGATAAGTCCACATTTGTTGCTGTGATTGTGGAGCTAAACTTCAAATTTTTTGCAGAGTTTGCTCCTGAGGCTATTAGGGATCACTTCAAGGGGTCTCCCTTATGGCCTATCCTCTCTGAATGCAGTGCCTGGTACTTAGGTGAAACGTACCAGTTCTGGCACAATAAGGAGCAAGGCACCATGGTTAACATTTGTGGTGTGACAGTAGACTTTTCTACGTAGGCGATTTCAGAAGTGTTAAACCTTCTGAATTCAGGCCCCCATGTTGCTCGGTTATCTACCCGATCGGACCCTGATGTGCGAAAGGATTGGTTAGAGAAGGCTTATGGCAGAGATAAAACTTTTGGAGAATTGACATCGAAAGAGCAGGTTTATTTCAAAATTGGAACCTATCACCTCTTCCCCACAAAAGGTTTGAAAAGAATATTGACGTATGCGGCAAGAGTATGTGCAATGTTGATGGGAAAGGTTAACGCTAACCTTCCCCATCTATATTTGACAGAGATCCTAAAGTGATTTGAAGAACAAAAGTCATGGAAAATGGCACTACCTTTTCCCTGTCTTATCAAAAAATTGTGCCAATGGGTTGGTATTCGGGGATACACAAATGACATCCTCCAAAAGGCCCAAAATGCTTCTTATGTTGAGTTATTAAAGGTGCCAGCTCTAAGAAAGATCACTGGCGAAGAGCTGGGACCAGATGAAGAAGAAGAACAAATGACTGGATCACCTGCAACTCAACTTGCAGGACCCAGTCAACCTCCTACCATAGGTCCTAGCCAACAACAAGAAGCAGGACCCAACATAGGCCAGGATTAGCCACCACCATCGCAAAACTACAGACTGTCGATGAGCCATCTTAGGGCCATCGCCGAGATGATTAGTTGGGGAAGTCATGATGACGCAAACCTCTTCCACGTCATCGATGATGCTGACCAGCCTAATATTTTGTTAGATCACACAAGGGGTGAATTATCAATTCAAACAGGAGGAGGGGAAAGCAGATGATCACAACAGATCTTAGGAAATGTGGCATCTTTTCAAGTGCAGTTAGAGACTAGTGAAGGGGCCACTGTGGTGGTCATGCAATACCAGGATGCCACGAGAGCTGCTGAAGTATTCGCTGACTATATCAAAGAATCCTTTAATGTACCTATTGTGCCACCAGCAGATCTTTCAGGAGCACGGGATGCTTAAACTCTTGCGGAACATGAGGATGTGCTAGATCGATTGCTACAAACAGGACAAGTTCTAACGTCCTTGTTTGACATCCCCCAGGATGTAATAGCAATTCAATCAGACCTCATTTCCACAAAGGTGAAGATGGTCATATCCAAAGTAAGGGAAGAACATGCTGAAGTTGAAGTGCAGAAACTACAAGAGCAGCTCATAGCCTTACAAGAAGCAAAACAAGATCCTTTGAAATTCGTTCCCGCAGACCAGCTAGACAAATTTAGAACAGAGCAACTCACAAAGTTGATCGTAGAAAATAAGAAGGTGGCAAAAGAAAAGGAGACAGCGTCTTGGGATGCCTCTGCAGCACAAGTGCAAACTCATGCGCATCTTAAGGCACTCAAGGCCTTAGAAGAAGAGAATAAACAGTTGGTTGCAGATAACCTTCAGTTGACTTCTGTGGAGAAACAAAAGAATGTTCTTGATGAACACTTTCATCAGTTACAAGAACAATTCATTTGGGTCAACCGAGATGTAAGCCGTTTAGCCAGAGAAAATCAAACCCTTTCAATGGAGGAGGTACACGCTATTTGCCAAAAATCAGCCATTGAGATCAGTGCATGGCAGAATGAGGCTAAACGACATGAGAAGTTGAAGGAGCATTTCCGTGATCAGGTGGGAATGTACAAGCAAATCCTAGAGAAGGAGATCCATATGGACAAGGCTCAAATCAACAACATCAGTGCTTAGCACATTGATTGGAGGGTCATATTAGACACTTACGCCTTCGCCCACCAAGCAAAAGTTAAGAATCGAGACCTGCAAATCCAAGACTTGACCGAATACATGGAGTTGACAAACCTTAGATATGCCAACCTAGTCATGTTAATAGTAGGATGTCCAAGGTTAGAGCTCGAGCAGTAGGTAGCTTCCATCCACATCAAATATAAAGAAGAATTTGCAGAGCGTAAGAAGCTGGTTGAGAAACTAGATGTCGCAAATTCTGAACTTGTGGTGGTAAAAGAAAGCTACCAAGGATAGAAAGATGTTGCAACTGACTTGGCTCAATGACTAATAGAGCTTCATGAATACAAAGACAAAGCCAGAGCCTATGAAGAGGAACAACAAGTGTTTGCGGCATGGTATGTCAAGGCTAATCAGATGTTCCTGCAACTACCCTGTCTGTGGGAAGTGCCAACTCCTTCAAACATTGGAACATTAGCATGGACGACACAAGATCCTCATACCAAAGAGGAGAAGCTCCAGGCCATTCTTCAGCGTCGTCAACCTTTAAAGCTTGGAGCACGTGACAAGGGGAAAGCACCCATGGAAGAGCCACCGCCACCAGGAACTACATGAGTTCCATTTTTTTTAGTGTAGTATTTTTTTTGTGTTGTGTCTTCCCACACTACGGCATCATTTCCTTTTTTTTTCCAGTTAATAATCCCATACCTATCGACTGTGTAATCAATGAAGCTTATTCTCCTTGTAACTCGAGGACGAGTTTTTATTTAGTCGTGACGGTATGATGAGACGTGATTCGCATGGGCCGCGATATCGCGTCCGCCATGATATTGCATCCCTTGCAATATCGCGTATGTGATATCGCATCTTCTTTACGATATCACGTACGCGATATCACATCTTCCCTACGATATCACGTACACGATATCGCAGTCCGCCACCATATCTATAAATAAGATGCGACTCTCCCTTGTACAGGTATTAGGAGTTAGAAGTAGTGAAGTTCTGGCAGTTTGACCACTCTAGAGATAGATTATTCTTTCCCGTGTCTTCCTGCAGTGTGGTGAATGTAATTGTATGGTTTCTTATTCGAGTGTGACGTACTTGGACACACACATGACCGAAAATAAAGATCGAGATTACTTCATCATTACAGCAGTCACTTTGTTATTTATTTGTTTATTTAATGTTATTTACTGTCTTCTCTCTCACCCTTAAACTCCTAGAATGTGATGTGAGTATGACTTGATTGCGAGCATCTAAGGATGTGTACGGTTAGTTAAGGAATCGGTTACTCATCGCAATGCAGAATGAGTATGACTTGATTTTGAGCATTTAAGTGTGACTACTTGGTATCCCAGTGGCGTACCTAGGATCTGTGCTTGGTAATCCTAGTGGTAGTCATGCACAAGGTCCAAGATGTGTACGGTTGATCAAGGAATCGGTTGCTCATCGCACTTAGGCTAGATTAGACTTTCTTACCCTTTTCCTCCTAGCTTAGCTTAGTTAAATATTATTTTCCACTGCCTTCAGGAGTAGCATAGATTAGGAACACATCATACAGCTCACACTGGACTAAACCATACATGAAAAATGTACAATACTAGTCCAGGTGGGAAGACAGCGAACTGCGACCTAAGGATAACTGTCTAGGTGCCACAACTAGTCCGTCTACAGAGTTCAACCGGATCGCGTGTGCTACACTCGTTTTGTATGGTTGAGTGTAGGGGTATCTCGCCACTCATCAGTTCTCTAGAAATTAAAGTCAAAGACTTACCCATAGCATCAACAACAACAACTAAAGCCACACATATAGAAGCATCATACTTTTGCAAAAAGCACTAATCTAACACACTATCTCAATCTAACACACAATAAGGCCTCCTTCTTAAATTATCAAAAGGATCAATCGCTAGAGAAAAATTTGTTTCTCCAATAATCCATTATAAACAACTCAACCAAATACAATTAACTTGGTACATATTATATATTATTGATAAAATCCCCTTAACACTCCATATGGTTTCTTAATACAAAGTTTTGGATTAAAATAAGTTTATTTTTGGTGTTGGAGTTGAACTTCGACAAGAAAGAGACTTCCAAGAGATCTACCAACTCTTGAATCATTCAAGCCTTTTCTACTCCATGACTATGCCATACAATTTTTCCTACCATTCTTACATTATTTTCATTGAATTATAAATTTTTCCCCCCTTATTTATCCTATACTACTACCTTTATAATTGGATCCTATACAAGAGCAAGATTAAAATCTATTTGCTTACCTTTAGGCATCTTGTTTAGAACTTGTAATTGCTTTGCATAGATATATAAATGAGTATTGTACTTGAACTAAAACTTTAGCTTTGATACCTAGCATAATGGCACTACTTTGGAGAGCACCTCTTAGCATCATCTTGAGTTCCAAAAATCACCACATGGTCCAAAGCAAACTTAAAATGAACTATGCTTCAATATACATAAGAACTTCTGAGTACAACAAGAGTACACACCACACATGTTACATGTTAGCTCCATGGGTAAGAACATCATAATGTCATCTCAAATAATCATATGTATAAGGAAACCATCAAGACATGCATTTACTCAAATACCATGAAGAATACTAGTATACACATAAGCCATAACAATCCTCAATGTAGTAAAGAACATATTCCTAGCAAATAGATGAATCGCCAAGCAATGATAGAATATGTATACATAACCTCAAAGGATCATCAAGCCTATCACAAAACCTACTAGTAATACGCTTCAATTAGGACATGCTTCTAGATGACTCTAAATAGATGCTTCTAGATCTAAAGCCCTTCTCTAAATAGTAGGGAAAGTGCCTACACCAAAAGCCAAAGCTCAAGCTATCTACATACTACTGTGTCATAAACATACAAGATCAAGTCTATGTAGCTCTAAAAGAGAAGAAGATGGTTAAGATATCATGTAACCTAAGTAAATCTTCATACTTCTTCTAGCCCTTATGTTAGAAATGAAGCAACTTTCAAAGCACAAACTAGGAATAATTTCTACAGCCATAAAAAAGAGTTAGTTACATTAAAGAGTAAAACAATTATTTTCTCATTTCCTAAGCTAAGGTAGCTTCTTTCCTCATTTTTTTTAATCAGGTGAGGCTTTCAATATACCTACAATCCTCTATTTGATGTACACCTCCCACTTGTAATTACAGAAAAGATGTAGACCAAAGTATTTATAACATGGTGTCACATTTACTTGATCCTTTATTCCTTGTACCATACATCATAAATTTATTTTTTTTACACATTAACTTTTATTGATGATTTGGAGTGATGGTAAAGTGCTTGTTTCTCAAGTTATAAGACTTGGCTTTGAGCCTAGGCAAAGCCACTCAAAAGTGGTTAGGCTTTTGCCTCATACACTAGTCCTTCCAAGACCCTACCTTGGTAGGATGAGTATTGAGCCTTTGGGTGATGATCCTTTTTAAACTTTCATTCATGACTATTGGAAGAAATTATCCAAAATCATAAGCATTTGTCGCAAAACTTTCTTAGAATTAGAGATGAGAGCTACGTCATCACCATACAATAGAGTGTTAACTAAGTGATTATTAATTTTAATAGTATATCTACCTAGAATTTTGTAAATCCACTCCTTAATTTCATCAACAAAAATACAAAAAAAGTATAGGTAAAAGAGGATAACCTTGTTTCACACTAATATCACTATGCAGTAAAACATTTTTATGAAAGCATTGATATGTGATTTATATATATATCTCTTGATAAAGACTTTGAATAGTAGATAACAAAGATGGAGGAATGTCTATGTCTTATCATCTCTTTCACAACTTACTTCAAATAGTTGAATCATATCCTTTAGAGAAATATATGAAGCAAACAAAAATTCTTTTATTTTACTCTTTTGNCTAGCCTAGCGATGAGCAGCCGATTCCTTGACTAGCTGTACACATTAGACTACCATTGGCATTACCAAGCGCAGAATCCTGGAATACGCTACTGGGTTACCAAGCAGCCAATGCTCGTAGTCAAGTCGTACTCATGTGTTGCGACAAGCAGCTGATTCCTTGATTAGTCGTACACGTTCGTAGACGCTCACAATCAAGTCGTACTTGTGCGCACTAGGAAAGCAGTAAATAAACAACAGTAAAACCACGTGCTGCAAGGTTTATCCAATCAAGTTCGTCTTTGTTGCGGTACACAACTTGGGTTCAGGTTACAAGCTGCTCGAATAAAGAGCCGTTCACTCTAGGACTCCTACTGCGGGCACATGGGAAAAATTCTAACTCTGGAGTGATCAATTTGCCAGAGCTTCGCTACTTCTAGCCAGGATTGGGAAATGAGGGGAGTGCTGCCTCTTATTTATAGATATGGCGGCGGACCGCGATATCGCGTACGCGATATCGCAGGGAAAGACGCGATATCGTGGCGGCCACAATATCGCGTACGCGATATCGCGACACAATGCATGTCGCGTCTCATCAATTTCCCTAGAGTTAGAATATTTTCTAAGTACCCATAGTAGGAATTAAAGCAATTGTATGGATCTTTATTCAAGCATCATGTACCTGGACACCTTGATGTGAATAACAATAAAGACAAGATTCTTGACATTCCTTGTAGCACTTGGAATACATTAACATTTATTACATGCACTTTTTTATTAATGCAATTTACATTATTTTCTTAATTAATTAATGCATTTAATAATGAACATATAAGTACAACCACTTCAAGCATACCATTTAATGCTTGGTAATCCCAGTAGTGGCCATTTCGTATGCCCAGTAATTACCACTTGGTAACCTAGTAGCATTTCTATGAGTTCAAGATGTGTATGGAAAGTGGGGTTGAATACTTATGTTAGGATAGTTAGCCTTAGAACCATTAGATAGCTAGATTACTTAATTATCAACCATTTATCTTTTCATCCACACTTAGGCTACAAAACTTATAAAAATATAAATACAAATAAATATCATATGCCTTAGTTTACACTTGACCATACATAAGAGCCTACACAAGAGAGAGCTAAGAAGACAACCATCATATTTTCCTAAGTCATCATCTTTGTCTATAAGCACACTTAGAAGCAAATTTCATGGAATTCCACCGGATTGCTATTGCATGCTTGTGATTCATATGGTTAGGTGTAGGGACTACTCACTGGTCATCACTTGCCAAAAATATTATTGATTATAATCAACTTGTAGTTATTTAAATCAAATATATCTTCTTTTTTGAAGAGTAAAATAGCTCTAGTAATGCACCATTCTTTATCTAAATTAGTCTAGAGAGCATGATTTAGATTTTTCCATACTATCTTTTATACTAAAGATCCTTCTCAAGTAAGCATTTTCTCCATACAATCCTACTACATCAACTACTTTACTTAAGGCTAGTCTTTTGATGTCATGTATAGTATCTTTAAAGAAAATGAAAAGATTGTTATTGTTTGTCCAATATCCTAACAATTTTTTCTTACCCTGAAATAATTTTTGATACCTCCAAGTAGCCTATGGTTAAATTCAATCATCTCATCGTATACCTCAAATTGTTTAATACATGTACAAATCTCTATACTGATGATCAACTTGAATTGGAAAAATTTCTTAACCCATTAAGAATGACTAAATTTAAAACTTGACACCAACAAACAAATGTTTGCATCTATGATTAACCTATTGAGAAAACATTTTCCACTTTGTATTATTATCATAGTCTAAATAGCCTTGTTGATTTCAACATCTCAATGGGACTTGTTTAAGCCCAATCCTTGCAAATGTAAAGTTTTTAATTTTGAGTAAAAGCAACAATTTCCATTCTAAGAAATTTAAAAGGAAAGTCCCTTAATAGGTTTTATTTATTATAAAAAGTGGCTTCTTGAGGAGTAAAATAACAAAAAGCTAAGGAAAAAATAACTTTTCATGAGCTACTTGAATCCAAACATATTGCTTGTATTCGTCCACTTTTTTAGTTGTTACATACTCTTGATTCTAATGGTTTAATTTAATTTCTTATACATTGTTAACCCAACAATAAAATTCTAGAGTTTTGAGCTAAAAGTTATATCTTTATTTAATCTAAAGCATATACAACCATATTAACAATTAACTTTGAAATATAAGAGTTACAATATTCATGATCATCAAGAAAAATCACATAATTATGATACCCAATCTAGTTAACCACATGGTAGATGTATTACACATTCATCAATGATATGTAGTTGTTGGTAATATTTATAATTTATTGTCAATACATAGGTTCAATCCTAATAGATTATGTTTATTGAATAAAATTTAGTTTTCTTCCATGGATCCTAAGATCCTAACCATATGGTCCATATATTCACAATTGAAATTATTTTAATGTAAACATATTAAACCTTTATAATTTTAATGATAAAAATAATGAAACTATTATTTAGTATACCTTCTAGATCTATTAAATGATAGAAATACACATGCTATAAATTTTGAAAACATCATTATGGAAATTACTAAGTGGTCTTAGTAACATAGAATAAATTAATTAAATTTCTAACTGTAATATCTCACTTATGTTTAATATGCTCAAATGCAATATACTGTATAAAAATGTGGTGTTCATCTTTAATGTTATTTGTATTGTACACTTGACATATTCATTATTCATGAGTAATTTTGAGCCATTTATTGGTTTTAACTCAGATAATATCCAATTCATGCTATGCTAATTATGCACTACAAATAGTAAAAAATGGTAATGTCTAAATATTTTATTTTTGAATTAAGATCTCTCCTAATATTTTATAATCGAATAGAAATATTTTATCCTTTTACATATTTCCCAAATTTTTGAAATACAATTTATTTCACAATTTTGCACACCTTAGCTTGATTGGAATAAACAACGTGCTCTTGAATATATTTATTAATCCATAAAAATTCCTCACAAAATCAGCATTTATCTTAGGCTAGTAGCATCACTTTTTTAGGAAGTATTTTTCAAATGAGAATTCAAAGAGATGATGAGTATAGGCTATGAATTGAGAAAAGTTTCAACTTCTAAGGACATCATCACTACTTTAAAAAGTTATATATTTATAGTATAGCTATCCTTTACTTCAAATTCATCTAACACTCTTATAAATAATGGCTAGTTGATTCAACTTTTCTTGTATCTCCTCCCTGGTTTAATGGATGGCCATTTAGTTTAACGTTTAGTTGTGAAGCCTAAGTGATGAAGCATCATACGTGCAATGTCAAAAAACCTAAGGGCAGTATGCCTCTTGTCTTAGGATTGATAAAAATTGTGTGTGTTAGTTGCTATATCACATCTACAATATTGTATTTTCCATAATGTATCTATGATATCATAGGATGAGATACTATATCATAAATGCAATATAGAAATTACAATAAATGTCTATAAATATGGTTCACCTATCATGTTTATAACAACTTTTAATTTATTCTTACCCAAACTCTTGCAATTTTATTTCATGAATTCGTAATTTTGAGTACTGGTAGTGTGATCTTAAGTAGTCATATGACATCTTTATTTGAGTGAAGTATACTTGGACATGCTTCATGAATGGTAATAAAGATCAAGACTATTTATGATCATCGTAATTTCTCACATAGTATAGGTTTACTTTCCATATGTACTTTACATTTCATTTGTCATTTACATTTTTTTGTTATTTACATTTTCAATGTATGTTAGTATTTGGTGGAACATATACAACTAATCTCAAGCATTAAGTACACTTTTTTGGTAATCCAATGGTAATATTTTTTGGTTTTCCCAACAATAATTTACTTGGTAATCCAAGTAATAGTTGTATGAGTCCAATACATAAAATAAAGATTAGGAATGAATAGTTATTAGCTTAGGATTGATTAGCATTTATTTCCATTGTTTCTTAGTTAATTAGATTTAATATTCAATTTACTATGTTTTACTTCTATATCCTTCAAGCTAAACAACATTATTATATGATATACCTTACTGCCAATTAAACCATACATTCTCTGAACCACTAACTCTAGTAACGATCAATGATCTTAACATTAACTAACTAAAGAACATATTGTTCCCTCCATGGATTGTGATCTGGTCACGTGTATGCTTGTGTGACCTGTATCATTAGGTGTTGGAAACTCTCACTACTCATCACTAAGTGTGTAGCCCATCCTATTTAAATTTTTGTTTCCAAGCTTGCCTAGGTACTAAGCAAGCTTGCTTGTCTGATTATACTTTGGTGCTTCTTTTAAAATAATCTTTGTATTGTATTTTCTCTCAAAAAAATAGTTGGTTGGACAATAGCATGATAGAATGCTTTTGAATATTCCAAGTCATAATAGATTCCTTCTTACATTTTTTTAAGGTGAATAAGGCTTCACACCACTTGTGACTCTTTAAGAAATATATTAATCCCATTTGTCCACCTACTCATTCCTTATAGTGAAATCATTTAGCTTATTATATATACTACATATCATTATTATTATTTTGTACATTAATTTTCTTTTTTTGAAAGTTAACAAAAGTTATTAAGAGTAATAAGCATTTGTGATGATGCTTACATTGAATTTGAAATGAAGATAACCTCATCAACATAAAGGAAGAGTCTAATAAGAATATTTCCAATTGTGATTGCAAATTGAGTTAGCACTTTCTACATCCACTTTTTAAGTTCATCACTAAAAGGTTCAAACACAATATGGAGAAGAGGACATTCTTGTTTTACACTAGTAAAACTATATATCAAATAAATTTTTTTCTTATCCATTTGTAACTATATGCATATCTCCTTATAGTTTTTGAAAGGTAGATAATAATATGCTAGGAACTCCTAAATTTTTGAAATTCCTCCATTATTTCCTTTGAATGACTATATCATAGGACTTAGAAAAGTATACAAAGTTTTGGATGGTGATGAAATGTAAGTTAGTTGGCTACATTAATAGGTATGCATCCATGCAGCCTCATTGATATTTATGCATGGATGCATCCTATAATGCATTGACTTAGGAAAAAAATTAGTTAAGAAGAAAAAAATTAGGAAATAGCCTTAGGGAAAAAATGCAAATGTTAAAAAATAAAAAAATTTAATTAGGAAAAGGTCAAAGATGGTTTTCCTTCATGTGAGAAAAACACATAAAGCATAAAAGTAAAATACATATAACATATATAGCATATATATATGGTATGCATATTTTTTTATACTTACAGCCTTCCTTTGATATTTTTGCTGTCTCACTCCGTTGGGCATTTGCTTTTTTTTTTCCCCTTTTATTTCTAAAATAGAAACCATATTCCATGAAGTTTTTTCTTTTGAAACCATTTTCTACCCTTTCTTCTTCATTTCAAAGCCAATTCTAGCAATGTTTTTGTTGTTTTTGAACATGTACCAAGCTCATGTGTCCTTCTACATGTGATTATTCCACCTATACATAGTGATGAGAGTAGTTACTTTAATTATTAGAGTAGTTACTCTAGCGGTTACTCTAGTGGTTACTCTAGTAGTTATTCTAATTATTAGAGCGGTTACTCTAATTATTAGAGTAGTTACTCCCAAGCCTATAAATACAGTTCTCAGGCGCATAATTGGGAAAGAAGTCTTTTAGTAGTCAAGTAGCGAAACTCTTGTAGTCTATTTGAAAGTTAGAGTATTTTCCAAGTGCCTACAGTAAGAGGTCTAAGTGTGGATGGATCTTTATTCAAGCATTGTGTACCTGAGCACACCTTGTGTATGGCAATAAAGACGAGCTCTTCGATTCATCCTTGCAACACTTGAGATTTGTTTACTTAAGCATTTCTTTTATTTTATTTTCTTATGCATTTATTTTATTTTATTTTATTTTATGCACTTTACATTTTTTTTATTGGCATAGTAATTCATTTTGATCAATTAAGTAAATCGTTAAATCACACAAGCATGGCCACTTCGAGCATGCGTGTAACGCTTGGTAACCTAGTAATGATTAGCGTTTGGTAATCCCAACAATGTTGCACTAGTTCAGGATGTGTATGAAAAGTGGGAACGGATGCTGATGTTTGGATTAGTTAGAACTTAGTTAATGAGTAGTTAAGTTAAATTAGTCACTTAGTTACCTCTCTCATTCCCTACTAGTGCAAGACATAAAAACATAAAATCTATAAAATCATATGCCTCAAGCTTAGTTAACCATACAATCGTGACATACAGGTAAGCTTGGGAAGACGATGATCAACCAACCCGTCTTTGTTCCACAAGGGCGCATAAGCACTTAGTCCTTGGAATTCGACTAGATTGTGTGTGAATGCTTGTATTCATATGGTTGAGCATAGGGGTACCTCGCTGCTCATCATTGATGCCATTTCCAAGAACTTAGTTGTTTTTGTGCTAATTAGAACTTAGGAAATTATTCACATCATTGGAATGAATTCTTAGGGTTGATTGAGAAAATAATAAATAAGAATACATTGCACACTGAATAGACAAGTATGTCTCCTTCTTCGTATGAAAGTGCCTCACCGCCTAGGTCTGAAATAGGAAACAATCGACGATGTAATATACATGAGGTTGATCCGCCAGTCCCTCAACAAGTTCAAGTGGCATATATTCATCCTAATGAGTATATACCAGACTTTACCTTTATCCTCCATCAAGATAAACAATTTCCCTGGTGAGACTTAGAGGATAGCATAATGTTACCTCCCGATCATTCAGTCCTAAGCATGCTTTTTCGTGCTCTCACACGAATTGGCATGCCGCACTTACATGCAGAATACGTTGTGCAAGACCATGACTCAAGAGAATACTATCCCATGGAGGCACAACATCAAAGGGACTTGCAACAGGAGAGACATCATAAATCTTTGTAGGGTAAGTGGTCCTAGGATGTCCCACATGTCTTAAGCAAAAATGAGGGTGGTGAACCTACCTCAGGCAGTCGCCCACACAACGATGTTCCTCCCCTTGAATTTGGCCAAGGGGTTGTGTATCAGAACCTTCATTCCATTATTCATAACCTAGGTTCTGATACCCATGGGCACAAAGGTTCCAAAAAAGGAACACGAACTCATGATAAAGGTGGACATTCTGATCGTAATTGTGATTGGGGTTGAGACTGCAGAAGAGAAGGTAGTAGACACTATCATGGTGATGGTTCTCCTTCTTCTTTACCTTCATCATATCCTTCAATATTCAGATGTGGTCATAAAGAAAAAGACCATGGGGATAAAGGTAGGCAAAGTGGAATTCATAGATGAAACAGTTAGGAAAGGGGACGAGGGCACTCTAAAGAGTCACAACATAGAAGAAGGAAGAGTAGGGAAAAACATAGGCATCATAGACATCATGGAAGAGATGATCATGATGAACCCCTCCTTGCTACTTGAAGTATGTTGGACATAACTGAGGTTAGAATTCCAACAAGGCATCAGAAAGATAGTAGGATCAAGAGATTAGATATGAACAACATCCCATCAAATTCAAAGACTATTGGAGCAAGTTGCTAAGGAAGAAGGTGAGCTACAGAAGAGAGAAAGTGTAGAAGAGTATAACTGAGATCCTTTCCTCTGGAAGAGGGGAGTAAGATTTTGTGAGGATGAAGAAGAGTCATTACTCGAAGAGATGGTGAATAGGAAAACTTTTCCTATCCAAAAGATGACATTAGAAGTTTTGGCAAAGGTAGACCAAATGTGGGATTTTCTAGAAAATAGATTTCAAACTATTCTTAAAATAGTAGAGGAGTCTAGAGAGCAAGGTAGTGAGAAGAGAAAAAAGAAAGAGGTTGAACATGCACGTAGCAAGGGTAAGGTCAAAGTTTCAGCATTGAAGAGGTTGTGGATTTGGAAACAGACAATGATAGTGGATGTGAGATATGTCAATATGACCATCCTAAGGGATATTGCCCTATAATCTCACATCTGTAGGAGTCTAGGGTGTATGTACTCAATCCACAATTAAACAAAAGGCAAACACCCCAAAGGTTACCTTATCCTCAAGGTAACCCAAGGAAATTCCACCAGCCCTTAACATATTATCCCAGTGGAACTCCACCACAACTGATTGAGCAATATTAATAGTGGTAGCAACTATAATCATGGGGAATGGCACCACCAAGGCAATAGTATCATTACCGGTAACTTGACCTGTTTGGATATTACATGTAGCAGCCAATCTCCCCACGTGACTCTACCAGTTATGTCACTCCTCAACCTCACTACCAAGACTGTGAGTATTATGGGACTCGCTCTTCTAGAGGTGATATTCCACAAGCATATCATCCTTCTCATCTAGCCACATCTCTTTCACCAATAGCTCCACTACCACCTACTCCTACAATGCAAGGTGAAATCCCTATCCAACCATAGCAATGTAATGCCACAAGGGCTATTAACTCTCAACCTACTGTTGGTTCTAACAATCACATGAAGAAAAACCTTTCTTTAGAACCAACAGTTTAACCAAGCCCTTGCAATCACAAGCGACTGATTCCTTAGATGCCTTAGTATTAATCAAAACTTTGGAGCCCCCTTCAATCTAATCACTGCACTCAACACATATGGTCATGCTAACACATGTTGTCACTGATTAGATCAAAGTCGTCCACCTTCCCAAAAACTTCTCTGATCCTGGGAATCCTCTGATATACTTACAAATCACTAGAAATGCACCGTGCAAGGCTCTTTTGGATTCAGGTTCTGGTGTCAACTTGATTTCTTAAGAAATGTATAAGGCCTAGAACTTGCCTCCATTGAAAAAGAGCAACATTTGTCTAGAGTTGGCCAACCAGTCCATCACTGTCCCATTGGAATTGGTGGAAGACATTGTTACCACTGTTTGTGGGTGGTCGTACCTAGCTGACTTCCTAGTGATTCAGGTAAATAACAGTAAGGGGGACTTCCCAATCATAATGGGAAGAGCATGGCTAAGCACCATCAATGCATGCTTAGGAATCCATAATCTTTCCCTAGAAATATCAAAGGAAAATACATTCAGAAATATCAAGAAGAAGAAAGTTCTATGCATCGCATACAGTGACATAGGATGTAATTATGTGCAGAGGTCATGGTTTGTGCAAAGTTTAGTATTACCTGCATGAAATCAGTGTGCATAAGTGATTAACATACAAAGATGCCTATATGCAGTAGCCACATAATAGGAAGACACCCAGTGGCTGACAGCTGATCAAGAAAGCAGTTCACTCATATGCATGGAACCAACTGAGGGTTTGACTTATGCTTACATCGATAGCATAGATGCATTAGAGCAAGTCCACTGCCAACTTCCAAGTCTTAACCTTGAAAATATCAACTGGGGGAAGTTGGAAATCCCTAAAAAATTTAAGCAGGAGCCCCTCAAGCTAAAATCATTGCCCATCGATATGGAATACATGTTTCTTAAAAATAGAAAATCAAGAATTATCAATGCTAAGCTTTCTCCTCAACAGAAAGAAGAACTGCTGAAGGTAATAAATAAATGATTAGAAGCCTTCGCTTGGTCATATCCTGAATTAACTAGAATAGATTCTAGGATATGCCGACATAGAATTTACATTGATCCCTTCATGAAGCCTTGAAGACAACCGTAGAGGCGATTAAACCCTAAGTTGAAGCAAGTAGTTAAGGAAGAAATTGAATAGCTTCTCAAGGCTAGGTTCATATACCCCATTGCTGATAGTGAATGGGTTAGCCCCTTAGTTATTGTGCCTAAAGAGGAAGGAAAATGGAGTGTGTGCATAGATTTTAGGCTACTAAATATGGCAACATTCAAAGATCAATTTCCATTGCCATTTTTTGACCAAGTCTTAGACACCATTGTAAGGCATTGCTATTACAGTTTTTTGGATGGATATAGCAGATATAACCAAATACAAATAGCCCCAAAAGACCAAGCCAATACTACGTTTACCAGTCCTTGAGGAATGTTCACATACAAACAGATGTTGTTTGGCTTATGCAATACCCCTGCAACATTTCAATGACTAGTTCTAAGCATATTCCAACAACAGATAGGGAATGGCGTGGAGGTTTTTATGGACGAATTCTCCACTTATGGAGCAAAATTTGATAGCCTTGGACCGATTGGAGCAAGTGTTAAAATGATGTGTAGAAACCAATTTGAGGCTCAACTAGTAGAAAATCCATTTGATGGTCGAAGAAGGCGTAGTACTAGGGCACAAAATCTCACACACAGGGTTAGAGGTAAACCCCAAGAAAATCAAAATTATCCAAGGAATTACCCATCAACCAGAAATTGTCAAAGATATTCTGTCATTCCTTTGACATACTAGCTACTATAGGAGATTTATTGAGAACTTTTCAAAGGTTTCCAAACCATTGGTAAAATTAATGAAAAAGGACGTACCTTTCGAGTGGACCAAGGAATGCGAATTAGCTTTCCAAACTCTAAAACCAAAGCTAGTAGAAACACCCATTCTACAAGCTCCTGACTTGTCCAAACCATTTCATATCATGACTAACACGTGCAACTATGCTTTAGGAGCCATACTTACATAGTTAGATGACCAAAAGCATCCTTATTACATCCACTATGCAAGTAGAAGTATCACTGGTGCACAACTTAACTACACTACCACAGAGAAAGAATTAATGGCTACAATGTTTACAGTAGAAAAGTTTAGATACTATGTATTGGGATATAAAGTATATATACATACAAATCATAGTGCAATCCAGTTCCTCATGAATAATCCAATGGTAAGCCCTCGTATCATACGATGGCTTATAACCTTACAAGAGTTCGATTTAACGATGATTGATTGCAAAGGCTTTGAGAATGTAGTTGCTGATCATTTATCTCAATTGCAATGGGACAACAAAGAGGATGAGTATCCAATTTTTGATCATTTCCCTAATGAATTCCTCTTTGTTGGTGTAGTAAATAATCAATCACCCATGAAGACAAATTGGTACAGTAGCATTCTTACCTATCTCCTCACCCAACAAACACCACAAGAGTTAAACCTTAAGAAGAAACAACATTTTGTTCATAGAGGTAAGTACTTTATGGAGATCAATGGGCAACTTTACAAAGTGTGTCTCGATGGCTAGGTTTGATGGTGTGTTCCTGATATAGATCAATTGCAAGTTCTCCAAGACACTCATGAGGGTCATCATTATGCTAGGAGACGAGTGGACATCGAGATTTTGCTTGCAGGATATTATTGACCTACATTATTTTGGGACATCCATCATTTCGTCCAATCTTGTGAGCACTGTCAACGTGATGGGGGAATGAATACTAGAATGAAGGATCTGCAACAATGGATTCAACCATTAGAACCCTTCGACATTTGGAGAATTGATTTTATGGGGCTGATTATACCAATGTCTAATAGAAAAACTTATATTATTGTTGCCATTGATTACCTAACAAAATGGGCCAAAGCAACTACTGTTAAAGATTGTACATCATTTACAGCTGCATGATTTGTTCAACAACAAATCATAAATAGGTTTGGTGTGCTACGTGCACTTATTTCAGATAATGGTACATACTTCATAGGTGCAACTTCTTGGAAATTACTACAACGCTTAGGGGTTGAGCATAAATTGACTACACCATACCACCACCAAGCGAACGGTCAAGTAGAAGTCACTAATAGGGAGATTATGAAGATATTAACAAGAACCATTAGCAAGTTTAGGTGAGACTAGAGCACATGGAAACTCCCTATAGGCTATTCTGCCTATGAGTTAGTGTACAGTAAACTACGAATGCTTCCTATTGAAACTGAGCTCCATACACTATCCATGGCATGTGACCTTAACCTTGACCTTGATCTAGCATAGAAACAATGGTTATTAATCCTTAACTTGCTAGATAAAAATCGATTAGCTGCCCTGTTATCTAACAGATTGCACAAGGCCTTCAATAAACAATGTCATGACCTAAGAATTAGGAAAGTTAAATATCAGCCAGGAGATAAGGTTCTCTACTAGAATCCCACACATGTGCCACAACGTACTAAATTTCGAACATTATGGGAAGGAACTTATATTATTTATGCAACTTTTTCTTCAGGGGCCATGACAATATACAAACCTAAGAGCTTGGATAAGAAAATTTTG
>MNCI01032116.1:183140-220685 GCA_015680685.1 Gnetum montanum | reverse complement strand
CATCATTCATATCTTGTCCATTGTAACAATAATGTTAATATACAAAATTCCATGATATAACAATAACATTATTTATGCATTTGTAACATGATCTTTTATATCTCCACGAATGAATCTGCATTACAAATATACGTTGTAGTGCCAATTTGTTTTGATCTCTTCGTATTCCCTCACCCACATGCACCACATGCATGGGAGCTAAAGAATCAGTGCAGGGGAGTTGAATCTCTACTCGATTAATGACCCCTAACCCCTGAGATTCCAATTCATCTCTTTGTATTCCGTCACATGCATGCACCACATGCAAGGGAGCTAAAGCATCACTACAAGGGAGTCGAATCTCTATTCAATTGATGCCCCTTGACCCTTGGGCTCCCCATTCATCTCTTCAGATTCCCTTACATGTAGGGCCCAACGTGGGTGTGCTGACCAAAATCATCAGCGTGAGGCTGGAAGGGAAAAATAAATGCTGAAGTATTGCTAGAGAGACATATCTGACCCTACCTTCATTTGAGGGCAAGCTGGAAAAAAAACGAAGGCAGCATGCCTTGGATGGTTTGCACACAAATCAACCAAGGACTTCCCCAACTGTAAGCTATGGCTTGCGCTAGGGTTATCATAACTGGTGACGTACAAAATGTAAACAAATCATATACAAAAGCATAAAATAGATCAAAAATAGAGCAAAAAATGTAATGGAAAGCAATAATAAACTATATTGTATTGCTTAAAAAGGATGTGCACCGGTCAAAGCGTAGTTGCATATGTGGATGACAAGTCAAGCGCTATGCCCCAAAGTGAGTTTATAGGTGCTTGGATGCTAGGAGTCACATGTGCCTGAGCGTTCAAAGTTGCTAGTCGATGCTCCCAAAGCTATTAACCTCCAAAATTGCCAACCCTGTTTATGTGAATGGACAGGGTATTTATAAGGTTTGGCTAGGCTTGGGTGTGGAATTCATGGATGAGATCAACGGCTGAGAGATGACAAGGAAATGGATTGTATGATAGGTGTTTGATGGATAGTTGTGTGTGAATTGGACATGCGTAGGCAGGCTACATTCTTGACTAGATGCACTGTATCTTACAGCATGTATTGGCTTACGTAAGCTAGCTTACACCCATAGAAGTAGATACAATTTGGAGTGTAAGATCTTGACAAGCTCACAAATGGTGAAAATTTACAAGAAAAATGATAGTGTACAATAAGAGAAATTGACTCCAGTTTGCTTGGAACTTCTTGATCCATGGATTGACTGCTACAGGGTGCTAATGTGAGTGGTTTTGTGGTTGTTTGAGGCATTTTTGTTTCACAAAAGCTTCTACTATAAGTTTATTTTATCTTGGTGTGTCCTCAGTGTTTGTTTGACATGCTTTTGACTAGGCATGATCAATACTCACGCTGGACTCATGTTGCCAACATGAGCTTAGTGTCACTTGAGCATGACCTGGGCATGAGTAAGATGAAAATGATACATTTCACACCAATTTTTGATCTTTGAAGCCTATTCTTTGAGTGAAAAAATTTCCTAACTATGGTTGACCCTGAGAGTGAACTGCATGTTGAAAACTAAGCTTGGATGTGCCTCAATTTGAGCCACTGTTGGTAGATCATGCTTAGTGTTAGGCTAAAATTAGTGGTGTTTCATTGGCCCCTCTTTGTTGACGTCTAGAGGAATCCACTCGAGAGGCATCGACAAAGAAGTACAAAGCACCACGACCAACCAAGTACTAAGCATTGTCCTTCGGCCCCTAGCTAGACGTCATCACACCGTGTTCAAAAGTACATGGGATTGGTGAAATGCAATTCAAGATGCAAGGGGATTGTTTGTAACTAGGGGGAATTAGGAGTTGATCAAGGGTTATAATTACTGTTGGAATTGTGGGAGAGGAATGCTCTGATGAGAACAAGCCATATTTTTAGTCCTTATTAGTAGCCAGTGTTTAACAGACTCGAAACCAAGACATAGGAGGTATGTTCTTTGGAGAAACGGGACTCTTGTAGAGTGTTTATGGGAGCCCATTGTAAACAGGCAAAGCCATGCGATGATGTGCAACATGATCATTTGAGACACGAGTGTCACTATTTTTCCAAGACAATTGCCTTCCCGCCTGGGGCTTGTATGAGAAGAGCCAATGGTCTTTGGTCTATGATGTCAATGAGGTCATGAAGACCTTTTCCATGCATTTTTCTCTTTGATTTTTTTGTTCTTTTATTTTATTTTTTTTCTTTCTTTTTCATTTTTGTTTTTTTGTTCTTTTTATTCTTTTTGAAAGAGCTTGCTTTTAGTGCTATACTCGTGCTCATGCGCTTGCATTTGTATCATGTACCATGTACTGTGTTTTGCATTGCAACAGCTTAGAGAAACACAGTGTGCAATAGTGTATCAAGAGCTTTGGGATGAGTATAATGTATCAAGGGGGTGTAATTGGATAAGATAAGGGGACCATGATGGGGAATAGGGAATGTATCTGGAGTCAGGAATGTACTTATGAACGGATTGATTAACCCAGTTGTGTATGTTAGGAAGAATGTGATACCTTGTCATCGTGATGAAGTGCATCTATGCACAAACGCCTTAGGTGTGTCATCCTGCAAACACCACGTGTGAAATTTCAAAGTAGATAAAATCATGAATAACATCAGCTTCATTAGGATCCATGAGACAAATTATGCAGCAAGTCTTTGTGGAGCACATACAGCCAATTGCAGCAACATATCTTTTCAAGTATTGCCTAGTCGTTAATGATGTTGCTAGTTTATATTCTTACTGGATTGTTGCAGGTTAGTTTCACATCATAACCCTTTGGACGGTGCCAGTTTAGCATCGTAGCGGATGGTGTAGTGCTAGTTTATAGTCATAGCGGACTATGAAGAGGCAAACCAGTTTATAGTCCTAGTGGACTCTACATGCTAATTTTACGTCACAGCGGACAAATGTGGTAGTTTAGTGTCATACCGAATGGAGCTCTGTGATGTCAGTTTACTGTCATGATGCCAGGACACTCTATAGTGCCAGTTTCAAGTCATAGCCCCAAGACAGTTCTATGGTATTAGTTTTATGTCGTGATGCTAGGACCGTTACGTACCTCAAGTTCATCAGACATAGTACTATTTCAAGTACAGGTGATTTGTGGGATTAGCAAACTCATTCCTGTCCATGTCAATAAGTTTGAATGATCCATTATTTTATGCCTTGGTGACTAAGTACGACCGTTCCCAATTAGCTAATAATTTATCTGGGTGTTCACAGAGGGCCTTAAGGACTAGGTCTTCTTCCTTAATTGGGTGCTTATGCAGATTGTGTTGGTGTTGTTGTCGTTGTTGTTTCTGGTACCACTCGATCTGATCAAGCATTTGCACACATTCCTCTTCCACTAAGTCAAGGTCAGCAATGTGCAATTCATTGCTTTCTCTTTCATCAAGGAGGCCTGAGAGAGCTATCCACAACGAGGAAACCTGTAACTCCAAAGGTAAAATAGCTTCAGATCCATATACAAGACTATATGGAGTTTTACCTGTAGGTGTTTGATGTGTCGTTCTGTATGCCCACAATGCATAAACTAAGTGTTCGTGCCATCGCCTCTTGCTCCGATTTAGCATCTTTTTGAGCACCATGATGACAATTTTGTTTGTAGCCTCCACTTGACCATTGCTCTGTGGGTAGTAAGGTGACGAGAATGCATGTTTAATACCCAAGCTTTCATAGAAGCTTTTAGTATTCACACTGTTGAACTGTGGCCCATTGTTGATAATGATGATCATCGGAATACCAAAATGGGTCATGATGTTTTCTAGTATGAAAGTGCAAACATGCTTAGAAGTGGTCTTCCTAAGGGGAATAGCTTCCACACATTTTGTGAAGTATTCAGTTGTAGTGATAATGAAGCTATGCCCTACAAAAGATGATGGCGTTATCAGTCTAATGATGTCTAATCCCCATCTTTGGAATGACCATGTGATTTGTGTTGTGTGCAATTCGTTAGGTAGCACATGTATTAGGTTACCATGCCTTTGGAAAATGTTTCATGTCATAACCTTGGAGAAGCAATCATACTCCATGTGTGGCCAGTAGTAGCCCAAGTGCCTAATCTTTGTTGCCATTACTTTGGGTGCTATGTGCCCTCCACAAAGTCCTTTGTGGACTTGTTCTACAATCGTTTGACCATCGATGCTACTAACGCATATCAACAGAATGCCTTCATAGGATTTGTGACACAATGTGTCTCCTATTAATGCATATTGCTGAGAGCATTTTCTCACTGCGTCCTTTTGAGCGTTTGTCAAATGTTGTGGAGGTTCACCTTATAGAAGGTATTCTTTTATGTCATCGTACCATTCTATTGTGCATGTTGTGCTAACAAATGCTATGGGCATTTCATCAAGAGCATCGGTTATAGGTTTGGCACAATTTGTTATAGAACTAGGCAACGCATGGAACATTTCAAGTGTCATGTTTACGGCTAGTGTAGCAAGTGCATCGATAATGGTGTTTTCGCTTCTAGGGATATGTTGTACATCCATGTCTACTAATTGCTTCAGAAAATGTTTGGTCAAATCACAATATGGTTGAAAATGAAGAGCCTTGCATGCATAAACCTCCATGACTTGATTAATGAATACCTATGAATCACCTCAAACTACAAGATGTGCAATTCCCGAAGAAAATGCTACCAGAAGACCTCTAAGAAGACCTTCGTATTCTGCCATGTTATTGGTACAAGGAAAGGTTAATCGATAGGTGAAGGGTCGGATTTCTCTGGGGGGTATGTTCAAATGGTTGCAGCACTTCCTCCTTGGTAAGTTGAAGCTCCATCAAAATAAAGGATTGCCTCATAGTTATCAGGTACGGTGTCTATACTATTAACATTCTCATCAGGGAATTTAGGGTTAATCGTTGCTTGATCATGTGTTGGTGAGACAGTCAATTGTGTGGCTATTACTTGACCTTTTGTGGAGGATTGAGCAACATAGTGTAGGTCGAACTCCATGATTATTGCTTTCCATCTAGCTATTCTACTTGACTTGTAGATGTTGTTAGTGATGGCTCGAAGCACATTATTCTTGCAAATGATGTAGACTTGATTACGGAAGAGATAATGCCACCATTTCTTCAAGGAGAAGATGAGGGCAAGGCATGATCTCTCCACGTCACTGTATCGTTGTTCATAGGTGACTAGAGTGTGGCTTAAGTAATAGATGGGGATCTCGATTCCATCTTTACGATTTTGGCAAAGCATTGATGCAATGGAAAAATTAGAGGTTGCAAGGTAGATGTAGAAGGGTTTATCGCTCTGTGGAGGATAAACTGTCGGCAATTGAGCCAGCCCTTACTTTATGTTCTCGAATGCTTCCTGGCACTATTGAGTCCATTGGAAATGCACATTCTTTCGTAGTAGGTGTTGCATGGGTCTCAACTTATTTGTCAACTTTGCGATAAAGCATCTAATGAATTGAAGGCTACCTTGTAGACCACATAGTTTGGTAAGGTTTTTTGATGGTTACATGTTAATTATTTCCTTCACCTTATCAGAGTCTACTTGTATCCTTGTGTTAGAGACTACGAAGCCAAGCATTTTGCCCATTTTGACACCAACGACACACTTCTTTGGATTGAGTCTAAGGTTATGTTTGAGACAATGTTTAAGCACTAAGTCTAGATCTTTTATATGTTGTTCAACTTTTTTAGATTTAACTGCGATTTCATCAACATAATCATTGAGAAAATTAAGCATGTAATCACTAAATATATATGTCATTGCTCGTTGATATGTAGTGCCTACATTTTAAAGACTAAACGACATCATCATATAATAGAATGTGCCCCAAGGTGTCATAAAGATTTTCCTGAGTTGATGTTCTAGGTTGATTCTTATTTGATTGTATCCTGAAAATCCATCCATAAAGGATAACAGTGCATGCCCAGCAGTTGTGTCAACAAGTTGATCAATACTAGGTAGCGGGAAGTCATCTTTTATAGTGGCTATATTATGATCACAGAAGTCAATGCATATGTGTATACTACTATTCTTCTTAGGGACTACAACAATGTTTGATACCCAGTTGGAATAGTCAATGACTTAGATGAAACCTGTTTGGTAAAGCTTTGCAATTTCATCACAGACTACTAACGCCACTTCAGGTCTAACCTTTCGTACCTTTTGCTTCACCGGTTTGACTTTTTCATCAAGAATAATGTTATGTTGGATGATTCAAGGGTCCAACCCTGGCATGTCAGTATATGACCATGCAAATTTTTTTATATTGTCTTTCAGCACTCAAGTGATATCACTGACAAGTTGTGAGTCCAGTAGGGCACTTAATTTCAATGTCCTAGTTTCATCATTGGATGTAGTAATGGGTACTTCAACAAGAGGATCTTCAATGATATTATTGGCCTCTAGATCTAAAGTCTTAGCCACATTTTTAGACCATCCAACATTTCCTAAGTGGAGGCTATTTAATTAGTATAAGCAGATGGGTCTTGATTTAAGGATTCTAGATTGATTGTCCTTTTTACTTCCCATATGGTCCACTAAGAGACAATGTTGAAAAGATATTGTTGGTGGCCATGTGCTTGCTCCTACTAATTTAAACTAGGAGTGAAGTGAGTGACATTTACTTGACGAAGGAGTTGTTAAATGTAAACGAGCATCAGGTAATTAATCTATGTACTAACAAAATTGTGGAGCATAGTGGTAGTTTAGTGTCATACCTATACCATATGGTAGTTTTAGGCCATATTGGGCCATACATGGTAGTTTTAGGTCATACTGGGTCAGTAATATTCATGTCATTTTGTATTATGGATGAGTGTATGAAGTATTGTTAATTTCTATGTTTCGTGCGAACAATAAATTTATGGGATTTTATAGTCTATGAATTTTCATGTGTGCCATTATATATTTTCTATTCTTTATATTTCCATCATTTTTTTTATTTTAATCTTTCTCCCCTCCTTCCTTCCTTTTTTATTTTTGCTATCTTTAATATTTTGGCCTTATTCCATGAGAATAAAATAAAGAGGAATACCATGTAAGAATGAAACAAAGATGATGTAAGTGATAACATGAAAACAAAAGTTAACCATGGAACATGGTAAATTACATATAAATAAATATAAATATAAATAAATAAATAAAGTGAAAGTGAACATGGAGGTTAAAAAGGGGGTTTTGAGGTACAAGGGGCGTCACTTGTGCTAGCATGAGTTCGTGGGCATGAGAGCATGAGCATGCTAGAGAGTGCAGCATGAGCGTTAGTGTGAGTTGTAGCATGAGTTACAACGTGAGTTATAGACCAGCAATGGAGGGCAAAGGGAAACCATGTTGAGGCAAAGGGAAGAGGCAAGTGATTCTAGCATTCGGGGAGGAGAGTGAAGAGCTTCTTTAGCGTCTCCCTCAACCCAAGATTCCAGCATGGGATGTAACTCTAAGCAGGTTCGTTTCTTCTTGTTTCTATATCCAGTATTTTGTGCACAGCGTTAGTTAGTGGAGCGTGGTATCTCATGGCCACCATTTTTTGATGCATTTCTAGCATGATTTTTGGGTTTCTCTGCTACATTGGATTGAAGACCAATATTGTTTACTGTGTTTTCTTGTTGTGTTTTGGGGCATCAGGGTCTATACTAGGGTTTATGACTTTCCATATTAGTGGTTCTTGTCTTTTGGACATGCGTGATTGATTGTTATTACCAGTTAGAAGTGTGAGTAATTTAGAGCATGTCAATCCTTGGATCAACTCAACGTGAGTAGTTACCGGCGTGAGCAACTACTACATTGAGCTCACATAAGCTAGTAATTTTTTTTCTTTTTACAAATATTCAAAAGGGGCCCCTCAAAGGCAAGATGGCTGTGGATGCCCTAACAATTCTTTTGAGTGCCCTGGCCTTAGGGCAATGCTAGGACCAGCCCAGGTATGCCATGGGCACATGTTCACATAGTCACATGACACATCGTCCTTCGAGACATCGAGTGCGGTCAGATAAGGACCAATCAGAGTTTACATTTTACAAACTAGGGCATGCCCAGCATGAGTTTCATAGGGCATGAGTTTCCAGGGCAAGCCCAGTGTGAGCACACTGATGTAAACCCAATGTGAGTTGAAGTGCCTAGCTCCAATATGGTTCCTAGCTCCAATACGGCCCTTATGCAGGAAGTGTTTAGTGTTTACTTTCATAAGCAAGAACATAACTTCCAAAGATGCATACACCCCAAGTCAAGCCTCTTCTAGTGTGAGTAAGCTTAGGGTTTGTTCAGCATGAGTTTCCAAGGATATGCTTAGTGTGAGTGCATTAGAGTGGGCTTAGCCTTGGGACGGGCTTGTCATAAGCAGTGTTTCCCTTTGTCAGGGTTTCTCTTCTTTTTGTTGTTAATTCTTTCCTTGATTAGCCTGTATACGGGCCATGGAAATTCTAGTTTTTGCCAAGTTTTAGGTATCAGGAAAACCAATCAACCATGGAGGAAACTTGAAGTTTAGTGTCTATTGTGAGGTGAACTAGTGTCTGTTGCATGTTCATTTTATGTTGTTTGTAATAAACTACTGCGTAAGATATTTCAATGTACCCCAGTGAGTGTTAAATACACCAGATAAATATTGGTGTCTTTGTCTCATGGGGTGGAACTATATATTAAATATTATTTATGTGTTTGGTTTATGTAGTTGCGTGTTATTTTGAGCACTTGGACATTTTTACTTACCTAAGGTTTTGGCTATATGCAAAGGGCTTAAACCCTTCCTCCTTGTGGTTGAGCTCGTTGGTGTACTTTCTTGGTTTGGCCTCTTTGGACCAAATGTACCTCCTTATGACATGTGTATTAGGCCTCATGTGATATGGTTCCATCCTGATGTTGGTGCATTTTTGTCATTCATTTTACAAAGTTTTAGCATAGTTATATGGTCTCATTTAAGTGAGCAGTTGGCCTGTGATATTGTTGAAACAATGTTGCCTAGATCTACACAAGACATGCTTGCCTTCATTTCTAACATAGATGAGGGACCTGTTACAGTTGAGGGAGACCCTCCTAAGGGTCCTAGGTCTACTCTTCCCTTGACTCATGTATGGGAACTACCTACTTGTAACCATCATAACAGCAACAACACATTTTTTCTAGCTTTCTATGTTCACACATTATTCCAAAATGCACCTGGGACAGTGTATAGAGTGGACAGGTATGCTCTTTTGTGCTTTTCTTTAATCTTTTGATTCTTTTAAAATTATATCATTATCTATGCATAAATATTCTTCTTCCATGCAGGCCTCATTTCGATGAGCATGGGATGCATGATGATGATAGTTGGCTTGCCTTAACATGCACAGCATTGGAGACATTCATGACGGGCCCCACTCTTCATGCTGCAGTACTAGACCAGACAAGAGCTACTATTGTTGACTACCCTAGGCGAGCTTTTGAATGCTGTCAAGTTCATGGTTGCTTGCATGAGGATTGGTCACCCAATGGGCCAATTCTTCTTCAGAGGGTTGATCCTGCATCTAATCTGCCTACCCCATTTACTAATGGTAAATGATCACATCCTATACTCCATTTTCTCTTTGTTGCATCATCATCTACTATGTTTTTAACCTTTCACTCTATGTTTTTCCTACAGCAGCCGTCTCCTCTGATGAACTTATTATCATATCAAGGCATACTGAGGCCACTCTTGTTCTGAAGTATGGAGAGATAGAACAGTCACAATGATGGTTGTAGATGAAGGCCTCTGAGTTAATCATCAGTCATCTTACCCATGCGGGTTTGATGGACTTGTTCACTGCTTTGACTCCTAATGTTCTAGCGACTGAAATGGTTACCATTGTTGATTCTTTTAGTGATGATGCTTCTCACTTTACTACGCAGGTTTGAGGAGTCAAGGTATCTTTCCACTTGACTGCTGAGTTCCTTTTCGATCTCTTTGGCATTCCTGTGGATGGTGCCAGTGTGGTAGTAGAGAAAGAGACTAAATAAAGCCAAGTCATAAAGGAGCTTGAAGATTGATTAGGCATGTCTCGGGGTCCCAAAGGTTTTTCCATGCAAATTGATACTTGAGCAACGAAGGTGAATTTCTTGTACCCCCTCTTTCAAGCACGGGCATTCCCTAAATCTCTTTCTCAAGGAAGAAACCTTGGGATCAAGTCCACATGTATCATATGTGTAGTCCTAGAGACAGTCATGTGTTATAATTGGGCACAATTTCTTGGGTCTACCCTTCATGGAGAGATTGTTAGATTATGCTCAAACATTAATGCCAAGTCCCATTTCACATTCACCTTCTTCGAAGGTTATTTATGTAGGTTTGCTAAGTTTTTAGTAGTTTATGAGGATAACTGTTATGTATTGAGAGATTGTTAATAGCTATCTTGCCCCTGGGTTCGCCACTTGTTTAACACTAGCAGATCTCAAGACCCACCCGAAGGCATTGAAGAGTCAATGTCTGTTACTACTAGGGGTGTAGCTAGTCATTCTCATCATTCTTGTGATAGCTTGGGATTGGAACCACCTAGACTACACACATCTCCTAGAGGAGCTAAATGTCTGATTCGTGAGACTGTCAAGAGATCTAAGGCAAAGGTGAAGAGAGTTGAACGTCCAAGGGAGCTTGCTCCAGAGGTGAGACCACCAAGAGTCAAGAGGATTCACTTCGTATTTCCAGAGGAGGGTAGGTATTTTATTTTATTATTATATTTTTTATTTCATTTTAATTTATATGTTTATTAAATGTATGTATATACTATGTCATACTAACACTAGAATACTAGTGTTATTAGAGGAAAGCCCCGAGAGGGAAAGAGAAGCCTTAGCCCCAATGGTTGAACCTAAAGTGTTCATCATAGGACTAGAAGAAGAAGAAAAAGAGAGGGAAGAAGCGATCGAGGAATTCCCTATCTCGAAAGAGGAAGATGTAGCAAGTATCATGGGGACGAAGCTTACTGAGGCTTTGGATGCACTTAAGCATTCAAGTGATGAGAGGGGTGTTTTTGATGATTTCTTCGATGGGTCCTTGCACCTTGGTGATCTGCCCAAGTGAACCAACAAAGGGCTTTTTGGTGTGTTCCTTTAGCTTGATCCACATTTTGTACCTTTTAACCTTTATGTGCTGCTTTTCATTATCCTAATTATTCCTAGAACCAGAGGTAGATGTTGAGGTCTCTGAGGTGCATACATCCTGCATAGAGGTGTTAGGGTCATAGGCCCCAATTGAGATGACTTCCCATGCTTGTTCAACATCTACTAACCAGTTAAGGCCATGGCCTAAAATGCCCAATAAAATGAACTTTGTCACGGGCATTGTTAATGATGTAGTCACTCGCCTACAGCAAGCTCATCCAAAACTAGGTTACGTATCATGCTAGGTGTCTAGGTTTATTGTGCTTCTTTGCATTCATTGTTAATTACAGCTAATTCATGTGTGCGGTACTTATACTTGTAGGCACCAAGCTTCAATGGGATCCTTCTAGGGGTGCTCATATTGATTCTCTTCCTAAATTGCCAAGAAATATTGAAGAAGTCCCTAGAAAGATTTATGATGCAATTTCTGGTTGTGTTGTACAAAATGCTAAATCCCTCTGGACTTGTAGGTGTTCAATTGAGTACCTATGGAATGAGGTGCACTCATTGAAGGAAACATTAGTGAAGGAGAGAGAAGAGAAGAGGGATCTTCAATCTCATTATGATTTTTCTACTACTAGGCTATCTGGTGATAGTACTTGGCACACGTCTAAGATCACCAATGCGCATTACTAGATAATTTTGAACAACAAAGTTCAGGTGACACAGGATTTAGCCAAACAAAGGGCACAAATGGATTTACTAAACAAGAAATGCCATGATTGGAAATCTTTTGTTGCTAAGGTACGTAATTGGGGTCAAGATCAAAAGGATCACAAGCACCAGTACAAGAAGTGGTTAAAAGAGGAATTAGTTGAGCATTGCCAGAAGGAAATGTTCATTAATGGACTAGGCTTACATCCTTCTTATGATAGGTTTGCCAAGTGTACTGGAGTGGAGGATCTCCTGAGAGAACCATTACCATCGCTTCCAGGAAGGCTTCGAAAGGTATGCTCTCTTGAGCGCCCTTCCTGGACCTCGATGGACAAGGGTAAAACCTTGGCCAATATTGACCTTGGTCTAGAGGAGGATTGGGAAAATGTACCTAAGGAGGAGATTTTGTGATGCTTGGAGGCTAGTCTAAGGCCCTCTTCACCTGTGAGTGTTTTATTATGGTGCTTATTTTTGTATGGTTTTATTGTTTTTAGTGTTAATGTTACTATTCATCTAGGTTTTGTATTCATGAGTTTCTTTGTTATGATTACCTATTTGTTTATTTTTCGTTCTATTGTAGGGACATAGTAATGATGAGGCTAGCCCTAGTGGAGTGGGAGCAGATGATGTGGAGGATTTTGGGGGCCAACCCCCTCCTAGTAATGATGTGTGAGCTAACTGTTAGTCCAGCTTTAGCTACCAAATGCTTTGGGTTTTTGATGTCTAATGGAAATGTATGAGGATAGATCTAATGAAATGGATTTAATCGTGGCATAATGTGTTGGTATTCTATTGTCATGTTGACATTAAATATTATATATATATATATATATTCTTTTTTTTGTTTTTCTTATTTTCTCACGTATATTGTGAACATATGTGTGTAACTAAATGTAAAATGAGATTCCAAAATGTAGAACAAAATGTAAGGCAAATATTTGTAAAAAGAAAAGCAACAAGAATGCATGAATTGAAATTACAAGTTGTGACATGTAAATGAAAATTTGACATAATGTAACGAGAGTTTGTAAACTTGCAACATACTGAGCTCTAGTTTAAGGCTAGTTCGGGTCGTGCACATCAGTTTACAGACATGGCGGACTGTTGCATCTGTGTTGAAAAAAGAAAGAAGGATTACTAGTTTTAGGCCATAGTGGGCCGAAAGCGATAATAATTTTAGGAAACTTAAAAGGAATCAACCATTTCTGACTATGGCTAGTTTAACATCATTACGGACGCTCACTGGCAGTTTAACGTTGTACCAGTAGTTATCGAGTTGTTTTTTATTCTTCATAGTTTGACATGAGGGGTGGGGCATGTAGGTACAATCTTATACTCCCCTTCCCCTTCACTAGAGATGTCAAAAGGTAGCTCCAACCAAGAGACGTCAATAGGAATGGCTCCTATGTCTATGAAATCTAATGCTTCCTTGGTTCTAGTAGGATCATGGGTTAACGATTGGTTTGTGTCTTGAAGTGTGCTCATGGTTTCTTGTTTAGGCTTAGAGAACTCAACCTTTGACCCTTGATCCATTCCTGAGTGCGAGAAAGTGAGTGATTTTTTCATGTCCCCGTGTATGATGATTTCACCACCCTCATAAGGTAGGTGAATTTCTTGATGGATTGGTGAGGATACGGCTCTAAGTTGAGCTAACCAAGGTCATCCTAGAATCAGTTTGAACCCTGGCATTTCATCAAACACTAAGAATTCATCTGATGTGGGGAACTGGTCCCCTGCTATGAAATCTAAGGTAACCATTCCTTTTACTACGACACGGGAACCATTGAAGGATTTTAAAAAGGAAGTTGTTGTGGGCCATATTTGCTCTGAAAGACCCAATTTTTCAATGATAGGAAAGGGTATTACATTTTTTACTGCACTATCATTGACATGCACCCTACGTATCTTGAAGTGGTTGACTTGTATTGTTATGAACATAGGGGCTGTAGTGACCTCTCCAGTTTTCTCATCTCGCTTAATATCATTGGCATGAAATTCTAGGGATGTGGGCCTTGATTCTTGAGGTTGTGGGGACAGTACTACATAAATGGATGGCACATCTACGAGAAGGTCCTCAAAAACACGAAGCAAAGTCAACATACGCACAAGAGCTTCTCGATGTACCAGTGAGGTCATTACTAGATTGTAAAGGCTTAAGGAGGTGTTCTTTTATTTCAAAGACTATGTGACTTGGGTCAATGCACTCGCTAGATCCTTACCACTTGGGATGCTCTTGTTTGTGGAGACTTGGTCCATTTGACCCAGCATTCGTATCTCTTGTGGAGGGATTCTTGTGTTAGTAACTGGGGATGTTGAGTTTGGGACATTGAGAGTGCCAGTATCCTTGTCTCAATGACTTGTGCTAGGCTCACTAGTGGACGGAACCATAGGAACAACATTTAGCAATATGCGCTTTGGTGGTCCCAATTCGTGCTCATGATGTTCTTTTTCTAGGGGTTCTCTTGTCAGCCTATCAGCAAGGCGCTCTCACAAGGGTCCTGGGGGAACTGTAGGCAATTACATGTCAGGGTGTTTTGGTTCCCGGATCACAAAGGGAGTGGGTCGGGTTTCTAATGGCATTGTTGATACTGCGATAGAAGGAGGTACACAAATAAAAAATGGTTTTTTTGATGCAGGGAATGTGCGTATGACAAAAGGGGTTTGGGGAGGTGTTGAGGTAGATTTAGTTTCAGAAGGCCTGCAAATTACAAAAGGTTTTCGAGCGATGTCTTGTCCATTGTCCACATGGATAGTTTTAATCACATATGATGTGTCCTTAGTATTTAGAGGATCATTGTAGACCCCCATGGGTTGGTTTTGGGGCTTTACTAGGTTTGCCTCGTCAAATACTATTTCACCCCTGTCAATCATGCACTCTATATCTTATTTTAAGGTGAATCAGTAGTCAATTTTGTGCCCACACCATTGGTGATATTCACAAAACCTTCCAACCTAAAGCCTCTTGGAATGGGGGGCTCATTGGTTGTTGCTAAAGTTTGGTTTTTAGCCAACTCATAGAATCGATCGTGTTTTTGGGATGCCATGGGGGACATTTGTTTGTGTTTGATTAACCTGGCCCTTAGAATTTGATCTAATAATTGTGAAGGCTTCATAGGTAAGGGTGTGTATTTGGTAGGATCTTTTCGTTCAAATGTACGAGTGTGACCCATGTTTGTGATTTTAGTTGAGGAAGATTTGGATGCAGGTGTAGATGTGGTTCTTTCATGGCTGGTTGGAGTTGTGGGTTGTTTTCCTTTCTATCCTAAAATGTTAGGTTGGACTATCTCCGCCACTACTACTACCATCATTTTGGATTTATCCTTATCCTTCCTCATATGTTGGCTCCCAAAGGCTAAGTAAGCTAGGTCGTTACTTGCTTGTGCCGCCTCTTCTATGTTCTTAATTTGTGCGAATGCTTGACTCAAAGTACAAGCACTCAAATAATAAAGTTCTGATTTAATGAAGTCATTCATGGTAGCCTTAAGGATGGTAAGAAAGTATGTTTCAGGGATGGGCTCATGGCTGCACTCCACCTTTGGATAATTTTTTGTACTGGCTCTAACAATGCCTGTTTAATCTAAATCAGACTATCTAGTGTGGCTTCAAGCTTTAAATTATATTTGAAATAGGTAACGAACTAATGTAACAAATCCTCTAGAGAGGGTATGGAGTTATGAGGTAAAGCTTGATACCAGTTTAAGTATTTTCCTATCAAGGACATAGCAAATACACGTACAATTACATGAGGCCAGGCCTAAAGCAATAGACATTCTAGTCGAAATGTTACTAGATGGGAGTTTGGATCTCCCTCTCCATTATATTTGGTTAGTTGAGGTAATCAGATTCCCGATGGTAAGGTTAACGGTGGAACTGAAGGGTTGATTGGGTCATCTTGATAGAAGTCCAGCACCTTGACTTCCTCAATGTTTGCAACTCTAAGGCACTTTACTTCCTTAGTTAATGAGTGCATCATTTTATTTGTGTCTACCCACTCTTGGGCAGTAGGCAGACCAACTGGTTGAGTAGATTATGATTGGTAGTAGTTTGATTGTTGCATTGTCTATGGAAAGGGAGACTGTTGGATTGTCGGTTGTTATGGTGGAACAACATTCAGAGATGGGATTACAGGGTGTGGTATGTTGTAGTGAGTAGGTTGGTGTTCCTGAATCGCTGGTGAAACCCACTACCCAACCACAGGTTGTGAGGTAACACCCTGAATGTGTTGGGCTGAAGTAATCAGAGGTGCTCCATGGGTTTGTACTTGTGGTATGTAGTGGGTGGATGTGGAAGCTAGTATAAATGATGGCATCCCAATTACTTGAGGTCAGAAGATTGATCCTGCATTAGTTTAAGTAGGGGATTGTTGGGACTGTACTTGTGGAGGAGAGGGTAATGTGGTGACTAGAGATATGATGGAGATGGACGTATCAGATTGAATGTTGGGCATGGAGAAGGTGGGAATGGAATTGGGTACTTCTTGTAGAGAAACCGGTGCTCGAGTGTTTGTGGATGAAGGAGGAAGTATGGTTTCTTCTAGGAAAGGTTGGAATAATGGGTTTATATGGGCATGAGGACTACCGGTATAGTATGAATCCCCATGTTTAGATCAGGTCGCAAAGTCATCTTCCTCATCTTTGCTCTAAGGCTTTATCGGAGGTGGTTGTAAGGTTTGATTCCTTGCCATGAGAAGTTGAGATATGAGTCAATGATGGGGCTCAGAAAGGGGGTCATGTCAAATACTGAGGGAGTGAACTCAAGACCTCCCTTGTAAATGAGCTCATAGTTTCGCTTTGCATCTTTTTCTATGAGGTCGATAGGCAAGTTGGCTTGAATCTTCACACAAAAGAAGTTATATTGTTTTGGTGTGAGGATTGTGTAAGTAGGGTCCTTGCCCTATAGCCTAAGTGACTAGTGAGTTGAACCTTGAGGGTTTATCTCTTCAATGACAGTTATGGGTTCTGTCGCAGTCACAGGGTTTGAGGTTCTGGCCCCAAAGTCAGAGATCTACAGTGTCGTTGTGTTGATCTGGGAAGATTCCATAGTGACATGAGTAAACTAGGCTTAACAAGCTAGGTGTGAGTGCGCTAGCTTGACAAGTTAAGCATGAGTAAATTGGGCTTGACAAGCTAGGCCTGTACCAAGCAAGATGCAGGTTGTAAGTAATGAGAGGAGCTCACTATGATCGATCGATGGTGGTGATGGGAAGGTTACTTGGTAGGCTATCTATGAAGCAGCTTGTTTAAGTAGTGTGTGTACGCTGTTGGGTTCTGATGATGCAATTGCAAAGTTTGAAGTGCTAGCCGTAACGTAAGAGTTTTGCAGAGTTGTACGCTCGATTAATTTAGCATGAGCAGACTAGGGTTAGCATGAGTAGACTAGGGTGGGCTTGAGCAAGCTAGGCTTGAGTAAGCTTAGCTTGAGTTTGGCACCTGGTCTACACAGCATTTAAAAGGTAGCGTGATCAACATTTTGACTGGACGGTAAACAAGTTGGCCCTCCTTCTAGTGCCAATTTACTATGCTGATCAAAATCGTCAGCGTGAGGCTGCAAGGGAAAAACAAATGCCAAAAGATTACTGGAGAGACACAGCCGACCCTGCCTTTGTGTGAAAAAAATGAAAGTAGAGTGCCTTGGATGGTCTACATGCAAATCAACCAAGGACTTCCCCAAGCGTAAGCTATGGCTTGTGCTGGGGTTATCGTAACTGGTAACATACGAAATGTAAACAAAGCGTATACAGAAGCGTAAAATAGATCAAAAATAGAGCAAACAATGTAATGGAAGGCAATAATGAACTGTATTGTATTTCTTAACAAGGTTGTGCATCAGTCAAAGCATAGTTGCATGTGTGAATGGCAAGTCAAGTGCTATGCCCCAAAGTGATGTGTTTACAAGTGCTTGGATGTTAGGAGTCACGTGCACCCGAGCATCCAAAGTTGCTAGTTGATGCTCCCAAAACCATCAACCTCCAAAATTGCCAACCCCATTTATGTGAATGGATGGGGTATTTATAAGTTTTGGCTAGGCTTGGGTGCAGAATTCCTGGATGAGATCAACGGCTGAGAGATGAAAGGGAAACAGATCATGTGACAGGTGTTTGATGGACAGCTACATGTGAATTGGACGTGCGTAGGCAGGCTACGTTCTTGACCGAATGCACTATATAGTATAGCGTGTATTGGCTTACACAAGCTAGCTTACACCCATAGAAACAGATACAATTTGGAGCATAAGAGCTTGACAAGCTCATAAATGGTGAAAATTTACAATAAAAATGATAGTGTACAATAAGAGAAATTAACTCCGGTTCGCTTAGAACTTCTCGATCCATGGATTGACTGCTGCAGGATGTTGATGTGAGTGGTTTTGTGGTTGTTTGAGGCATTTTTGTTTCACAAAAGCTTCCAACGTGAGTTTATTTTGTCTTGGCATGTCCTTAGCATGTGTCTAGCATGCTTTTGATTGGGTGTGATCAATACTCATGTTGGACTCACGCTACCAACGTAAGCTCAGCGTGACCTGAGCGTGACCTAGGCATGAGTAAGATGAAAATGATACATTTCACACCAATTTTTGCTCTTTGAAGCCTGTTCTTTGAGTGCAACAATTTTCTGACTATGGTTGACCCTAAGAGTGAACTACATATTGTAAACTGAGCTTGGGCATGCCTCGATTTGAGCCACTTTTGGTAGCTCACACTTAGTGTTAAGCTGAAATTAGTGGGTTNTGTGATGCAGTATTTAAAGATATTGAACTTAGGCATCATGTTACAAGATTAAGAGGTGCAATATTGGAGTTCATGCATTTTTAGAAACATGGATTTTGCTACTATTAGTCTTGATAGAAAAGGTGAAGAACACTTTCTTCAAGATTAGTGACAACAACCATCTACTGCAACAAGTAGTGCAACAACTATCTACTGCAATAAGTAATGCAATCTCTACTTATATGTGAAGGTGCAAGGGTAATGCTTACAGTTAACCTTTGGACTGAAGTAGGATTGATGAATGGTGCACTTGGCATGATTCATAGTATTATGTATCCTTAAGGTAAATGGCCACTTGCATTATCATTATATGTTATTGTTGATTTTGACTCCTACATTGAATTTGTGTTTGATAATGGTAATTCTCATCATGTGCCAATTGTACCTATGGTCCAAGGAGCATCTCGTTAGTTACCATTACGGTTGGCATGGGCCATGACTATTCATAAATCTCAAGGAATGACATTAGATAAGGCTACTATTCACATTGGTTCAAGAGAAGTTATGGATCTAACGTTTGTTGCATTATCTGGAGTCAAGACCATTGATTCTTTAAAGATTCATCCTCCTTTTCATGTGCAAAAATACAGAAAGATTTTAAATGCTAAACATCTCCAAAGAATTGCACAAGAAGTTTTTTTTGCTCAGTTGAAGAATTAGGCATATTGAGTTCACACTTATTATAGTATTTTGTCTTTTACTTAATCCTATTATACAGCTCTGTAATGTTTGTTGCAATAATTATGCAATGTATTCCTTCATCAACATATACGAAATATATAAACTTTCATTTTAACCAATTTATGTTTACCAGTATATATTATTTGGAATGCAAATAGTGATGATAACTTTAAAAATAAAAAAATAATTAAATTCTACTCATAGCCTGTGAAACCACTACACAAGAGAACTTATGGGTCTAACATTTGTTGCATTATCTAGAGTCAAGACCATTGATTTTTTAAAGATTCATCCTCCTTTTCATGTGCAAAGATATAGAAAAATTTCAAATGCTAAACATCTCCAAGTAGAATTGCACAAGAAGTTCATTTTGCTCAATTGGAGGATTAGGTATATTAAGTTCACACTTATCATTGTATTTTCCCTTTTGCTCAATTCTATTATGCAGTCCTATAATGTTTGTTGCAATAATTGTGCAATGTATTCCTTCATCAACATATACAAAATATATAAACTTTTATTTTAACAAATTTATGTTTACCAGTATATATTATTCGGAATGCAAATAGTGATGATAACTTAAAAAATAAAAAAATAATTAAATTCTACTCACTACTACACAAAAGAACTTACGAGTCTAATGTTTATTGCATTATCTGGAGTCAAGACCATTGATTCTTTAAAGATTCATCCTCCTTTCTATGTGAAAAGATACAGAAATATTTCATATGCTAAACATCTCCAAAGTAGAATTGCATAGGAAGTTCATTTTGCTCAATTGGAGGATTAAGCAAATTAAGTTCAGACTTATCATTGTATTTTGCCTTTTGCTCAATCCTATTATACAGCTTTGTAATGTTTGTTGCAATAATTGTGCAATGTATTCCTTCATCAACATATACAAAGTATATAAGCTTTTATTTTAACCAATTTATGGTTACTAGTATATATTATTTGGAATGCAAATAGTGATGATAACTTAAAAAATAAAAAATAATTAAATTCTACTCATTGCCCACAAAACCACTTCACTGTCTTAGATATATCTATATATATATCTATAAATTGGCTAAGATGATTTAAAAAAAAATGATGTTAACCAAGCCCAACTACTAGACAAGGTAGTAAGATAACTAAAAACGGAATCACTCATCCCTCTATTTCTCTACCACTTATTTGAGGGGTTCTAGCTCGTCCTCCATTTTGATGCAGAAAGCCTAAAGTAGCTAAAGAAATATCTAAAGATGGAATGGGACAAAAGGTGGATCAATTTTGTACAAGATGGACCCTTTAAACTAGAAATTTTTTTTTTGTATATTTTTTATTTTTATAAAATAGAAACCTTGGGTTATGTACTTATTTTTGGATACTTGGGTTATGTACTTATTTTTCTGAATAAATAATAAAGTATGATCAATAAGAAATTTCCATCAATGCCATTTGGACTATGACATTGTTAAGAACATTTTTTATTCAAAAAAAGTTAATATTATATTCTATATATTAATATTTTATTTAATTATTATTTTTAATTTAATTATTTAATTTCGTAAACTTCAAATGTAAATATCTTTATTTTTACATGTCCAATTGAGATGAAATAAGTGTCGTTGGTTTCATAATTTTACATATTATTTTATGATATAGTTAGTGAAATTTGTTGACATCTACATTTCTATGGTTATACAAATCTCTATTTTTCTCTATAAAAATTTTATTCAATTATGTATGTAAGTAATATAATAGTTTATTAAGTTGTATTTCTCTATTGTATTTATGCTTCTAATTAATAGTTTTTATCTATTCTATGGCTTATTTTTAAATTAGTAAATCAAGGTTAAATTTAAATCCTTAGGGTTTCATAGCACTTTTATTAGTTATTTATAGGATTTTATAGATAATTAATAGGGGTGTTACAACCATGAACTTGCAGGTGAAAGATACTTCAACTAGTTCCAAGCACAAGCCTTGGAAAAGGTCATTCTTTAGGCTAAACAATCCACCAAAATATCATATGCATCCATGGCTACGAATTCCACTCAAACTATCATGGAATATAGAAACAGTCACCTTCAAACCAAAGAATCTCAAATATACAAACTATCATGTTAACACATATAGTAACTAACTCGATAAAGGTAGAACATCTTTTTAGAAAGAAAATTGATTTGAGAAGTCCCTTGATTTATTTGTAGATTGCAGGAAATGAATTGTGCAAAGCTCTACTAGGCAAAGTGATGGGACATGATATCGTGGTCCGTCATCATATCTATAAATAAGAGGTAGCTCTCCCTTGTTTCTCATCCTAGGCTTAGACTGTAGTGAAACTCTGGTAGTTTGATCCCTCCAAAGATAGTATATTTTCCATGTGTCCGCAGTAGGAACTCCAAAGTGAACAGATCTTTATTTGAGTAGACATTGTACCTAAACACAAGTTTGTGTACGGAAATAAAGACGAACTTCTTGGATAAATCTTGCAGTGCATGGAATAGGCTAATTAGGACTTTATTTATTGTTATTTACTATTTATCATTTACATGCTTTATTAGGAATTAAATCTTTCTCAACCCTTATCTCCTAGTTAAGTGCCTCAGTACGACCACTTCAAGCATGTTTGTTACGTGTGGTGATCCCAGCAACGACTAGCGTTTGGTAACCACGGTTGCATTGGTTCAGGGTGTGGACGGTAAGTGGGAATGGATGTTGATGCTAGGTTAATTTAGACTTAGTTAGTTAGTTAAAGTTAGTAATTAGTCTCTTCAACCCTTCACCTCTTAGCATAGGAGATAAAACATAAAAGACTATAAAAATCATATACCTCAGACTTACTTAACCATACACCGTGACAAATACAAGTAAGTCTGGGAAGACAACGAATAATAAACCTTAAGTGTTCCATGAGGCGTGTAGGTACTTAGTCTACTGAGTTCGATCGGATCACACGTGTTACGCTCGTATTCGTATGGTTGAGTGTAGGGGTACCTCGTCACTCATCATTGGTGCCGTTGTCGGGGACTGAGTGTTTGTGTGCTAAGTAGAACATAGGAGATCACTCACATCATTGGGAGCTTAATGAGCCTTAGGGTTAATTAAATGAAAAATTATATAACGGTTAATCAGCACATCGAATAAGACACAATGTCTTCTTCTTCTTCTCACAAGAGCATTACACCACCTAGGGATCATACTAGAAACAGTCAGCAGTCAAAAACACATAATCAAAATCAGCCAGTTCCTTAACAATACAGGGTGGTATATACTCATCCCGATGAGTATATACCTAACTTTACTTTTATCCTCCATCAAGATGAACAGATGCACTAGAGAGATTTGCAAGGTAACATAGTGTTACCTCCAGATCGGTCAGTCCCAAACATGCTCCTCTGTGCTCTTGCATAGATCGGCATAACAGAGCTCTATGCTGAATACATTATAGGTGACTTTGACACAAGGGATTACGAACTCACATCTATACAATGTATAAGGGACTCAAGGCCGAAGAGCCACCATACACTGTTGAAGGGCAAAGGGATCCCGCATGTCCTAAGTGAAATCAGAGATGGTGAACCACTCATAACGGGTTCTCTATTAAATGATGTTCCCCATCCTAACGATAGTGAGGAGGTGGGGTATCAGAACCTACGATCCATGATACACAACCCTGGTTCTGATCCCCATGAATGCCAACTATTCACTGAGGGAACAAAAACACATGACAAGGATGGGCACTTGGATCGTCATCACGATCGGGGCCGAAGCCACAGAAGAGAAGGTAGGAAACATCATCATGGTGATGGTTCTCCTTCTTCTTCCCCTTCATCAAATCATTCACCCTCTCCTTCCACCTTTGGGTGCAATCATAGAGAGCATAACGGTGAGGATAGAGGTAGAAAAAACGAGAGACCTCAACAAGAGAGTCGAGAGCGAGGAAAAGGGCATGAATGAAGGGAAAGTAGGGAACAACGTAGACATCATAGACATCATGAAATAGATGATCATGATGAGCCCTTACTTGCAACCTAAAGTATGCTCAATATAATGGAGGTAGTGAGAATACCAACAAGGCATCAAAGAGATAGCTAGATCAAGTGCTTAGACATGAACAATATCCTATGATTCGAAGAGGGATACAACGCGGATCTGCAAAATCATTTACAAGCATTCCACAATGTCTGTGCCTTGCAAAACATAGAGAATGAGTGGCAGAAACTAAAGTTGTTTCCCAAGACACTCATCAAGGAAGCAGAGAGTTGGTATCGGTCCTTAGAACTGGAAACCATCAGGAGGTGAAGTATGATGTTAGAACTCTTCAACGACAAATATCAAATGTACTCCAGAGTGTCTAATTTGCATAAGTAGATCCAAGGATGGAAGAAAGGTACTCATGAACCCATGGATGCTACCATGGGCCACTGCTATGCATTGTTACATCGTTGCCTAGGCCATGGTTACGCACAGCGGGATCAACTCTGCCACATCGTAGATGGGCTAAGGTATGAAACTAGGAGAATCCTTGGGACTTATTCCCAAGGGAGATTATCAGAACTTAGATCTCATGAGATTCATCGATTGTTGGAGCAAGTAGCAAAAGAAGAAGGGGAGCTATGAAAAAGGAAAAGTGCAGAAGAATATAACCATGATCTCTCTCTTTGAAAGAAGGGAGTGAGATTTTACGATGAAGAGGGTGAGTCACCACTTGAAGAGTTGGTGAATAGAAAAACCTTGCCACTTCAAAAGATAAAAACAGAAGTATTGGCCAAGGTAGATGAAGTATGGAGCTCCTTAGATAGTAAAATTGAAACTATCCTAAAGATTGTAGAGGAGTCTAAGGAGGAACAAAGTAGTGACAAGAACAAGACAAAGCGGAGAGATTTAGGCCCTGCACATGACAAGGGTAAGGGGAAAATAACTATCTATGACAAGGTTGTGGATTCAAACATAGACAATGACAGTGGATGTGAGATCTGCCAATATGACCATCCTAAGGGATGTTGCCCAATCATCTCACATCTACAAGAGTCTGGGATGTATGCACTCAACCCAAGAGTCAACAGACGATAGACACCCCAGAGGTTATCTTATCCCCAAGGTAACCCATGATAGTTCCACCAACCATTAACGTATTATCCAAGTGGAACTCCACCACAACCCATCAGGCAACATTAGCAATGGAAATACCCACAGTCATGGGGGATGCCACCGCCAAAACAACAATACCCTTACCGGTAGCCAGACCCATATGGATACTACGTGCAGCAGCCAATTTCTCCAAGTGACTCCATGGATCACACAACTCCCCAACGTTACTACCAAGTTCGACAGTACTTTAAAAGAACTCCTTCTCCTCCAGCAAATGCTCCATACCCATACCATCCTCCTAATCTGTCTACACCTCTTCCATCGGTAGTTCCCATGACACCTCCTGCTCCAACAATGCAAGGGAAACTCCCCACTAAACCGCAATAATGTAACGCTATGAGAGCTATAACCATTCAACCTATTACTAGTTCTGACAACCCGCAAAAAGAGAAGATATTTCTTTAGAACCAAAAGCCTAGACAAGCTCTCACAACAACAAGTGGTTGAGTCTGTGATCACTCCTCCAACACATAAGGCTTCGAAGCACCCTTCCGTTCAACAACAGAGCTTCACGCATACGGTTATGTTAACACATACCATAACTAACTAGATCAAGGTAGAACACCTTCCCAGGAAACTATCTAACCCTAGAAGTCCCTTAATCTACCTCCAAATCGTTGGGAACGAACCACATAAGGCTCTTCTTGACTTAGGTTCCAGACTCAACTTAATATCACGAGAGATGTATCAAGCCCGGAACCTGCCCCAACTTAAGAAGAGCAATATTCAACTAGAGCTGGCTAACCAGTCCATCATCATTCCCTTGGGATTGGTGAAGGACATTGTTACCACTGTGTGTGGTTGGTCATACCTAGCAGATTTCCTGGTGATAGAAGTTAACAACAACACAGGGGACTTTCCAATTATAATGGGAAGGCCATGGTTGAGTACAATAGATGTGTACCTAGGGATCCACGATCTTTCTTTGGAAATATCTAAGGTAAAAATTTATGAAAAGATTGAGAAGAAGAAATTTTCATACATCACATACAGTGACTCAGAGGGTGATGACATGCAGGAATCATGGGTGATGCAAAATTTAACATCTCCTGCATGTAACCGGTGTGAACTAGAGGATAACATTCAAAGGTGCCTGTATGTAGCAACTAATCAACAAGAGAATACCCAATGGTTGACAGCTGATCAAGATAGCAGCCCAACAACGTGCATGGAATGAGCTGAGGGAATAACTCATGCCCACAACGAAGGCATAGATACATTGGAGTATAAGCATCACTAACTTCCTCCCCTTAGTCTAAGAACATCAATGGGGAGAAGTTGGACACTTCTAAGAAATTCAAATAGGCGCTCATTATTTCGGATCTCTCCCTTTCCATTTAGTCATGGGGGAAATGGCCACCTATGCTAATCATTTGGGGCCCTTAGTTCTTTTTAGCTTTTTTTTACACATTTTTGTTTTACAAGTTTTTGTTTTACACATTTTTTCTTTGCATATTTTTGTCTTACACATTTTTGTTTTACACATTTTTTGTTTACAAATTTCTTTAACTTTTTTTGTTTTTTTTTTACAACATCGTTATACTTTTTCATTTTTTGTGTGTGTGTGCATGTGTGATCCACCTTGTAAGTTTGTCATTCAAGAAGTGTTCTTTATGATGGTATGAACTGGTTTTATATTGATTGCTCATGTTTGGTTTTTACCTTTAAGTCATGATGTTGATACTAAGGTATGTTTCTTTTAATATAGCAAGCAATGAGTCCACTTCATCCATCCATCCACAAATTCTATGGTCTCTCTCGGCTTGAAAATGTACAATCTCTTTTTAAATAAGAACTCTAACGAATTGGTGACTTGGCATTTCTTAAACTTAGGAAGGACTCAAGGATTGAAAAGGGTGTGACTTCAAGGGAACTTGATGCATTTGTGTTGGCCATTCTCTTAGGTGCTTGGATGTTTTCTTCTTAAGTTTTATTGTTGTTTTGACGTCACCCAATCATCGGGAAGCTAAGAAATAAAAATAACAACATATTTGCATGGTGTGGTTCTCACGCATAAACACATAAAACAAAAAAAATAAAAAAAAAACAAAAAATAAAAAGAGAAAGTGCGAATTCAAAGCACACCCCTTAGAAGAAATAATTATTTGGGCTACAAGAACTAGTTATGGAACTAAAATAAAAGGTTCCCTTTAACTAAGGCCCTTCTCGCTTCCTGTTCTCTCCTCCTTGTTTCATCGGAATGGTGGTGGCTTTTGGGTGAAGGCATTCTTGTCACTTCAAGAGGATGGATTGGCCGAATGCATTGATGTGAAGTCACTAGATGTGGTTTGTTTGAGGCCAGACTTAGAATGAGATTTACTAAGTCACATTAATCATGAACTTCACAAAGGGTTGTATGCCACCTTGTTCTTGAGATTCCATTCCATTTTCTTCTCTCCATTGTTCACCTCATTGTCAGTTGTATCATTAGTGTATATTTTAGTTTATGCATTATTTTCTTTTTGGTAAATTCTTGTGGTTAAAACTTTAACTCTTGTCCCAAATGACATTCCCAGAGCCTACAGACTCTTTGAATGTGGGTTTGTTAAGGCATTAAGGGCATGAGCCTGCTTTGGGGAGGACCCATTGACATTCCTATTTGGTGCACCAGTTAAATTCTTTTCCCTAACATTTTTGAAATCCATTTTATTTTGTTCATTTCCATCTTGACATCCATTTCATCGATATTATAGTTGTCTCTTTTTCTCCATCTTTCTTGTTCTTTTTCTTTCTCCATTCTATCGCTACCAGAGGTTCATGATTATTCATGGGGGTACAGGGATCAATTTTTTCGATTTTCTCCTAACCCCTACATCTTCGGTAGTCATCAATATTATATCTCTAGACCCGTATCATCCATACCACAACTCAGCCAATGGACCTTTCACCGAAGCAAGGTATCAACTGGATTGAAATTCATTTACCCTTGCTAATATAAGGTTGTGTTGTGTGTGCAAATGACAATCATGCAACAACGGATTCGATCTGGCAGGAACACTTGGAATGGAGCAGTGCTGAAGCAGCTATGCAAGGAGCAAGATCGATGGCACGCTTATAGATGGACAACGAAAGGTGCAATCTTGGCATTGGAAATAGCAAAACTTCTTTTTCTCTCTCTTTCTCAGCTGCCAAATGAGGCCTGATGTCAATGTAATAAGATGTTCACTCTTGTTGTCATGAACACCAGTTTTGTTGTGTCTTGTAATGATGATCCATTCACCTGTCATCCCATTAGTTCCATTTTGAGTTAATAATCCCATACCTTCCCGATATTATTGTAAATAACTTAAGGACGAGTTTTAATTTAGTCATGGGTGTATGATGGGACACAATATCGCATGGGCCACGATATCGCAGCTGGCGTGATATTGCATCCCTCGCGATATCGTGTATGTGATATCGCGTTGTTCCCCGCGATATCACGGTCCGCCATCATATCTATAAATAAGAGGTGACTCTCCCTTGTTTCTCATCTTAGGCTTAGACCATAGTGAAACTATGGTAGTTTGATCCCTCCAGAGATAGAATATTTTCCATGTGCCAGCAGTAGGAACTTCAAAGTAAATGGATCTTTATTCAAGAAGACATTGTACCTGAACACAAGTTTGTGTATAGAAATAAAGGCGAACTTCTTGGATAAACCTTGCAGTGCATGGAATAGGCTAATTAGAACTTTATTTATTGTTATTTACTATTTATCATTTACATGCTTTATTAGGAATGAAATCTCTCTCAACCCTTCTCTCCTAGTTAAGTGCCTTAGTACGACTGCTTCGAGCACGTGCGTTACACATGGTGATCCTAGCAACGACTAGCATTTGGTAACCACGGTTGCATTGGTTTAGGGTGTGAACGGTAAGTGGGAATGGATGTTGATGCTAGGTTAATTCAGACTTAGTTAGTTAAAGCTAGTAATTATTCTCTTCAATCCTTCACCTCTCAGCATAGGAGATAAAACATAAAAGACTATAAAAATCATATACCTCAGACTTACTTAACCATACACCATAAGTAAGTCTAGGAAGACAACGAATAATTTACCTTAATTTTTCCATGAGGCATGTAGGCACTTAGTCTGTGGAGTTTGACCTGATCGTGCATGTTATGCTCGTATTCATATGGTTGAGTGTAGGGGTACCTCTCCACTCATCACAAAGGTTTCAAGTTCAATGCCTTTTACAAGAAATGTAAACAGCATTGAACTTGCCTCCATTTAAGAAATGCAATATCAGGTTAGAACTTGTCAACCAGATGTCTATAGGCATGGTTACCAAGAGGTTAGATGTAGCTCAACATGAAAAGTTGTTGGAACGACTGGTAGAAATCGGGCAGTTGACTCCAAAAATTTTTGATCTTCTTGAGAACATCACCACAACCCAATAAGAGCTACTAAATGCAAGGGGAAAATGCATTATTTTAGAGGGGCAACTAGAAATGGCCTAAGAGCAAAATCAACACTTAGCTATGAAGGTTAACAAAATTCATGCCTAACTTGCAAAACAAGCAATCCTCAGCCCAACAGTGACAAGGGATGAAGCTATAAAATAGCTTCAAGAATGATTTCAAAAAGCTAAGGAGGAGGCAATGATGGCCATCTTTAAATAGTCCATAGTAGAAGCTGAAATGCACTCAATCAAAAAGGAATTAAATTAGATCCACCAAGAGAATGAAGCATTGACTGCATAGAATCATCACCTATGAAATGTTGATGCTTAGAAAGATCAAATGCAAGAATTCATTCATTAACAATAGGAGCAACTTATCAAGGTAAACACCGAATTGGAGAAATTAGCCATGGAATATTGCAATCTATCAATAGAGCTATGCATCCTATGTCAAAAGTCTACCATCGAGATTGCCACCTAGAAGAATGAAGCACTGAAATTTGAGAAAGTGAAAAATCACTATAGGGACCAACTCGATTTGCAAAAGGAAGTGAATGAAAAAAAATCCAAATGGCAAAGGCAAAAATGAATGAAGCCCTCAAGCAACACCAACAAGGAAGAGAGATTTGGCAACCCATCATTGATGGGATTGATGCCTACAACAAAGTGGAGATCCACTTGAAGGAGTTGCAAATCAAGGAGATGATAGAGTACATGAAGTTGGCCAATCTCGATTATGAAAATTTGCCAATGCTAACTCTCAAATGACCATGGTCAAAGTTAGAAAAATTAGTGGCTAGCTCGTATCTCTTATACAAGGTAGAGTTTTATCACCACAAGGATGCCAAGTAGAAGCTCAAGACTGCTAACACTAAACTCAAAGTTCTCAAAGGGTGATTCAAAGATCAATGAGCTATCACTACGAACCTAGCCAAATGGATGAATGACTACCAAGAGTTGAATGACACAATCAGGGTGTTCAACATTGAATGCAAATAGTTTGCTACCTAGTTTGTCAATGCCAAGGAGTTGTTTCTAACAATCCTGTGCCCTTGGGATGTGCCCATTCCAACCCACATTCATGAAGTTGCATGGATGATGCATGAGCCTAGGAGTAAGGAGGAGAAAATAAAAGTACTACTAGATGCTTTCCACCTCCCACCTAAAGCCATAGCAACAACAGGATAGTTGTAGCCATCTCAACTGCCTATGTGTGAAGCTGGTAAAGGTTCCTTGAAGCCTTAGGAACCACCACCACCTGGGACCATCTAATCTTCTCCAACAAGCTTCACACCATCAAGGAATATGCTATCTAATTTTGAATATTTAAGTCATGGTGTTTAATTTTGTGTCCTAAATACCTTCATTTTTTATAGTTTTCTGATCTGTACACTCCAATTTTTGTCAAGACAATTAGTTTTTTTTATTTGAAGCAAATCAATCAATAATCTCATACCTTCCTAATTTTGTAAATAGAACTCAAGAACAAGCTTTCATTCAATCGTCAGGATATGATGAGTCATGTTCTGTTGGTTGCATAGACGTGGCCTCATCATCTAGGCCTCATCAACGAGGCCTAATTGATGCATCATATCATGCATCGATGTGGCCCCATCGACGTAGTGTCATGTGTCAACTATAAATATGTGCATGTAGCCAAATTTATGGCATAATTAGATTATAGTTGCAGTAGAGCTCTGGCATTTTTTCCATTTGAAAGTTAGAATTTTTCCTCTAAGTACTTGCAGTAAGAGTCATTAAGTGTATGAATCTTTATTTGAGCATTGTTGTACCTAAGCACCATAGTGTGTGCAACAATAAAGATGAGCTTTCTGATAAACCTTGCAGCACTCTAGATAGATTATTTATTTCATTTATGCATTTAATGATTTTCATCATTTATTAAATGTTTCCAATTACTTATTAATTATTTTCTAGTTATTATGTTAATGAAGCAATTAAGCCAAATAGATTACACACATAAGTATGATCGCTTCAAGCGTAACATGTATTCGCTTGGTAATCCTAGTAGCATTATTGGTTGGTATGCCTAGTAGCATAGTGCTTGGTTGTCCAACAGCAAATACATGGGTTCAAGATGTGTACAAAAAGTGGAAATAGATACTTATGTTAGGATTAGTTAAATAATTAGATAATCTAGATTAGTTAATCAAATCCCTTTTTATCTACAATTTGAGCACCCAACTATAAAACATAAAAATGATAAAAAGTGAATGCCTCAGTTACACTTAACCATACCAACAAATGTCACAAGTGTAATTGGGAAAACAACAATTGACCTTAGGGATAGATTCACTTCCTAAAGAACTAGAGCACTAGAAACAATAAAGTCCATAGAATTTGACTAGATCACGTGTGAATGCTTGTGATTTATATGGTTGGATGTAGGGTTACCTTGTCGCTCATCAATTAGGAACTCCAATCCACACACACACACACACTCACTCTCTCTCTCTCTCTCTCTCTCTCTCTCTCATTCATCTATGCTTTCCATGTCTCACCTCATTGTCGATTTCATGTTCATGTTCGATGTCTTGGTTTGATGTGTCGAAATTATTAGGTAGTTTCTTCTAGGTTTTTGTACTTAACCTTTTGTAAACATTAATCATCCATAAGGCCCATAGACTCCTAGATTTGAAGTTATGCAAGGGCAATAAAAGGCTTGTACCTACTTTGGGAAGGATCCACTTGCATATCTTTTGGTTGGGTTACTTAAGTTCTTTATCCTTAGACACTCTTATAATCAAATCCTTTTGTTTACCTCATCAATGACATCCAATTGTATTCATTTTCACAATATTTTTCAATGAAACCTTTTATAGTTACTGTTGTGAATTCTTAAACACTCTTCAAGCATTTCCTTGCATTTGAACTTTTTCAAATTTAATGGACTACTTATCTATTCCATCATATTTTTCAGCACTCCCACTAACACTATTATCAAAATTCATCCATCACAATCACAACCTAGCCAAGTGTAACCACTGATGAGACAAGGTACTTCAAAGCTATATGTTACACATTGCACACCAATCCACAATTTTATTGTGATTGCAGAGGGAAGCATGGGTGGAACATGTGGACTAGATGCAGGACTATCCTCACAAAGGATGCAACAGTAGCAACACCATGTGACGAGGACTCTTCATGATCATTGAATCTTCTTCCTTGTTCTTCAACTACGAGAGGGTTGGATGTCAATTTTGCCCAGGGTGTTCTCTTCTCTTGTCATGAAAATCCAATTTTGTAAAAAATTATAATTTGTACAGTTGGGCACTTAGAATCTATTTATTCTATCTACATTAGTTTGTATGTCAATCAATAATCCCATACCTACCCAATATTTTGTAAGAAACTTATTCCTTCTCTTCTTCACTCAAGGATGAGTTTTCACTTAGTTGTTGGGGTATGATGAATTATGTTTTGATTGGCTTCGATATCGAATATCTAATATCAAATCCCAATATGCAATGTCAAATATCATATCGCGGGGTATATACTAGCCTATTTATATAGTGCTTGAGCTCATGATTTTCATATCAGTTTTTGTCATAGATAGCGAAGCTCTTGTAATTTGTTTTCTCCAGAGTTAGAATTTTTTTTGAGTGCCCACAACAGGAATTTGAGTTTGTATGGATCTTTGTTGAAGCACTAATGTACCTTAGTATAGCAATTTGATGGGAATAAAAATGAATCCTTTTGATAATCCTTGCAACACTGAGAATAGATTAATGTTTCCTTTAATGCATTTGATATTCATGAACTTTACTTTAATGCATCTTTATTAAGCAATTAATTTCTAGTTGTTAATGAACACAAGCACAACCACTTGTAGCATACATGTAGCACTCAGTAACTTGAAAACACATAACATTTGGTAACCCAACAACACTACATGCATTCAAAATTTGTTTGGAGAGTGGAAACAAACTTGTGTTAGGCTTGCTAAGTAGTAGACTAATTAGATATTAAATTCCTATACCTTTCATTCTTATTTTAGGTGATTAAACTTATAAAATATAAAATTATAAAAATCATATACCTCAGTTGCACTTAACCATATACTTGTAACTCACAAGTGGAACTAAGAAGATAATGATCATTTCAATTAGATGTCACGTCTTAGAACCAGTATACTTAAGAACTTTAGGTCTACGAAATTCAACTAGATCACATGTGAACACTTGTGATTTGTATGGTTGGGCATAGGGGTATCTCGCTGCTCATCAAGTTTCTTATTGACAATTACACCAAGTATAATGCTTCTCATTTGAATAATGTGGAAATAAAGAGTTAACATTAGAAATAAAATAATTTTCTTTAAGATTGCACCAATCTTCTTTTTCTTAAGAAGACAAATTAAGAGGAAGATCACCAAATTTATCTAAATTACTTTCAAGCATATTGAAATCACCTCTAATAATTTAAGAAACTTTAGGCAAAGAGAAAAAATATTTTCAAACCACTAATCGATCTTTCAAATTATTAAGAGCATAAATATTACATACTCAAAAGTCTCCTTTTTCACTATGGTAAGTAACCCAAATAACTCTTCTAATGTTATCAAAACTAGAATTCAAAACTTTTTCAATCCAATTTTTATTAACATGAATAACAACATCTCCTTTATTAACTTCATGAGTAGCAAGAAAAACAATGCAATATTTTAAAATGCATTTACCAACAAAACTAATATAATTCACTAAAATCTCAATTTCTTATAGGAAAAGAAATCTAGAGATAAATGTCAGTTTAAAAGATACTCCTCAACAATTTTTGCTTAGGACCTATCAAACATTCTACAATAAAACTAACATTGAGATGTGGGGAAGAAAGCCCTCATCCTTAATTTTTCAAGCTCAGCATTTGTGTTACAATCCATGTTACTAATAAGTACAAAATCATTATTTAATAAAAAAACATTTGTAACAATGGTAGAAGTTGAAAGAGAATGAGATATCTTTGAGGTATTTAAATTGAAAGCAATATTTGTAGGCCTTCTTTATGTTAAACTAACTGAAATTTATTTGAATCAATATTTCGATTATTGGTCCTCACTGAAATTTTCTTTTATTTTTTTCCAAAAAGGAATTCTCTTTAAATATTAAAAGTGTATTATTACCTTTAAAATTAAACAGATTAGTAAAAGGTTAAGAACTTGTTGAAAAAGATTTCATATGTGCTTGTTGAAAACTACCATTGTTTGCTTTTTTGTTGTTTTCCTCAAAAACAACTTTTTTATTAGAAATAAAACAGATTCCAATAACATGGCCTTCGCAACGACAATAATTACATCTCGCAAATTATAGTATGTAGTTTTATGAGAAAAATTGATTACCATGTTTGAGTTTGAATTCTATTTTTCTTTAGTGTAAATTAATCTCTACAAAATCACATTTACACTATACATCATCTAGACATGTGTTTGACTCTATCTTTATGATTGTGCCAATCTTGCTACCAATCACTTTTAACATATTGAAAACTAAGAGAAAGTTTATAATTCAATTCAACATAGAATTTCATAATAATCAAAAGAATAGGATCCAAATCCACTTTTCATTCCTAAGTGATAAAAGTATTACACTAATGATGCATAAATAAAAACTTTATGATCCAACCATTTCTCATTCATTTTTGTCAACCATTTGAGAGTTAGCCAATTCTATTAGCAAAAAATATTCCGAAAAAAATAAATAATGACCACGCAAACCATTAACTCCATAACGGCATTATTTTTGCAACAAAAATGTCTTGCCCATTTATTTCCATCTGTGATTGCTTGTTCGGTCGCTGCATATGTATTTTTCCCTCCAAATCGGTACTATTTTTCTGCGGCATCGGATCCTTACTCTCTCTTGAAGTAATCATTATTTTATTTCATTTTCTCTTATCATTTTTCTTTCATCTTGCTTTTTTCAAAACTCTTCCTAGTCTACATATTCGATTCTGTAGGTGTGATTCAGGTTTTACTGATTTTCGTAGGTCTCTACGCGCTATTTGTTGCTGCACTTTAGCAATTATAGGCTTTCTTTCAATTATGCAGTTGTATCCTCGACTAAACCCATTGACGCCCTAGCTGCCTCTCTCGTCCGATGCTTGTACTTTAATGCTTATAAAACAGTTCCTTCTTATATACAAAATTGTTTCCGTTTTTTATTATACATAATCTTTTCACGTTCATGCTCTTATTTGATTTGCATTTCATGCTGCAGCAGCAGTGTGGTTAGGACTGCAGAATTTCGTGTTGTCTTGTTTAACGGCATCGGCTGCAACACTCACATTTGGCATTGCATGCTTATCTGACAGCGGGAGATTCCAGTGGAAACTTCTATCACAGAATATGCAAACAGAATATGCAACATTCACATTTGGCATTGCATGTTTATCGGACAGCGCTAGATTCAAGAGGAAACTTCTATCACAGGCGCTAGATTCAAGAGGAAACTTCTATCACAGGATATGCAATTGGCATTGCATGCTTATCTGACAGTGCGAGATTCCAGTGGAAACTTGTATAAGAGGATATGAGTACTAGTGAGGAGTTTATAAGAGGATATGAGTACTAGTGAGGAGTTTACCTTCTTGTTTTTGTCCTCCTTGTCACGCGACGTGAATAGGCAATGAAGTCCAAATTTTGATATGCGAAACGGCTGGACGGTTAGGGTACTTGAACGTGTTTGGCGTTGATTTTGAAGGAGTATTTATCCACATAGAAGTATGAAGAGTCTTCTGCGAATTTCAGTAGAAGTTGAGAACGTTGAATGCTCTTCTAAACCAATTGATGCCCTAGCTTCCTGTGGAATTCCACGATTATGAAGACTCTTCTGCGAATTTCAATAGAAGTATGAAGACTTTTCTGCTTTTGATTATGCAGTTGAACCTTAATATTATGTAAAATTAAAATATTAACAGAAATGATCAAGGAAAATCCCACTGGATGCCATTTGTGCACGGTCAAATCCCACTGGATGCCAAAATTTTTTGCAAAGTTATCGGGAAAGTGATGGAAAGTAAAACTTTTAGTTTCAGTAATTAAAACTAATTTTTAAAGGTTTTGTTTAGCACACATAAATAGGCTAAGGAGACCATAAATTCAAGGCTACCACCGTAAGATTTTGAATTAAAAGGTATCAAATATAACAAGAGGGGAAGTCCATTACCTTTGAATAACCTTTGAATATCGATAGAGAGCACACAACACCATTGGGTATGTAAGTTATTATCTTTTCAAAACTCAGCCATCATTGGAAAAAGTTAACGATCCCATGATGCAAAAATCACATGGAAGATAAATGCAAGAACCTTAATCCATGCATCTAGTTTGAGTATTGTACAATAGAACCAAACAATGAACTGGACGTAATTTAATATTTGTCCAAAAAAAAGTAGCCTTCGCTTTCTCGTGAGCCGGCCACTACAAAAACAGGACTTTCTTCCTGTTAAAAAAACCACAAAAGCAGCTTTCACTCACTAAAAGGTCCCTGAATTTAAAGAAATACTTTTTACATCGTAACAGCTCTTAAGTAACTTAAGAGAACACATCAACATTTAGATAAGAGATTTTGATTTCCAAGCCAAAAATGCTTCAGGTCGTCTTATTACGCGTGCGTAGTTAAGATCATCTTCGGTGTAAAATATTAACAGAAATGATCAAGGAAAATCCCACTCAATTCTCAAGTAAATAATGTGTAAAATATTATGAATGGTCCAACTTCAACGGCCCACTTGAAAGGTGCTATCTTTTTAGTTGGCATATTTTATCATGAATGGTGTTGTATAATTAAATATCAAAATTAATTCTTCTAGGTTGAGTTGATGCATAGTGTTCATCAAGTTTGACTATTGATTTTGCGTCAAGAGGGGTTTAACATAAATTCTATGGCATTGAGTACCTGTTTCAAGACTTCTATGGGTTTCTATTTTCAACTTGTTGGGATGCAAAGTAAATAAATGTAGATGTATATTTTGCAGCTGTTCAAAGAAACAAGACTTTAAAGGAGATTATTTTAAATGCTTTATTGTGTAACTTTGTCTTGTTTACTAAGCAAGATCAATGTAGCATTTGTAGGGTCATTTTTCTTGTAATGTTATCAATTCATAGGAATTAATTCATGTATTCCATCTTCAATTGATATAGATCAAACATTTTTTGCACCACTAAAAGAAGCCTTCTTGTCAAAGTTCCAAGGTCTTCCCAAAATGACATCAACATAATCAAGTGGAAGAATGTCATAATGTATCTTGTCTTTAAAGGAACCAATTTTGAAAGACAAAATATACTTCTCCTTCACTTATTTGAAAGCTAATGAATTCTATAGGGCCTAGGGTATGGAAATGTCTTCAAACTAATCTTAGAAATAGCCTTTTAACAAAACACATTTTCTATAGCACCACCATTAATTAAAATGTATATCCATTTACCACTATCAAGACATTTAGTGTCAATCCTAAAGAGTAGTTTTCCCATAGGATCCTCATTATTATTCACAATTTCCATAATGTTGCAAGAACTAATTTCAGTTATATCTTCAATTTTAGGATTATCAAGATTACCTTCAATGGAGGATTCTCCCTCTTTTAAGGTTTGAAGTTCCTTTCTGATGAGTGGCGAGGTACCCCTACACTCAACCATATGAAACGAGCGTCGCACGCGCAATCCGGTTGAACTCCGCAGATGGACTAGTTGTGGCACCTAGATAGTTAGCCTTAGGTCACAGTTCCCTGTCTTCCCACCTAGACTAGCTTTGCATATGTCACGTATGGTTTAGTCTAGATGAGGTGTATGATGTGTTC
>MNCI01032116.1:135798-180094 GCA_015680685.1 Gnetum montanum | reverse complement strand
AGAATAGGTACATTTCTCCTAAGTACCAGGCACCTTGTTCAGAGAGGATAGGCTATAAGGGAGACCCTCTAAGGTGATCCCTAACAGCTCAGGAGTGAACTCTGCAAAAGATTTGAAGTTGAGTTCCATAATCACTGAAGCAATTGTGAACTTTGTGTGGATAGCCTAGACACATTCCGGGGGCAACGTGAGTTATTGTCCCAGTTCAGGCGCAGCAGCTCCTCCTTCCGCCTGCCCAGATCATCTGGTAGGAGGTTCTTCTTGATGGATGCTGAATAAGTGCACCTCCTGTTCGTTATGTTGTCTGGCAAGGCCTTGCCTTCTACTTCTCTGAGGTTCTTTTGCTCCACCTTGGGTAGGACTCTTCTGCTGTGAACATTTCGGGGCCATCTGCAATCACACGGGCCAACGTTAGTAAGGTTGTTTAGGAAATCAAGTTATACCTTACTACTTGCCTTAAATAAAGATCTTATGTTATTGTGTGATCATGCCTGAAAATTATGATAATGGGTCCTATGACTTAGGTGGATTTTCATTTTAATCTCCTGGTATACTTAAGATCATATGATTTTTGGCACAATTTCCTCTAAGTGTCTCTTCTAAGTATTAATTACCCTAATTGATGTCCTTTGGGCGATGACAAATTTCAAAAAAAGTTAGGCACTTTTCGGCAAGTGTCTCTCCCCCACGACTAAACTGAATACTTTGGGTTCAAGCAGGTTCAAACGGAATTAAAATCGGAGTACTAGCGTGTGAGATATAGATGAAAAAGCAAGGGTCACTCAATCGCAAGTCGCAAAGAAAAAATTCAAAAATTCCCCCTGCGTAAATGGCCAAATGAAGCTAAGTGTTGCGGTGGGGGTTTACGCGATATCTCGTCCCATCTAAAGTGAGACACATGAAAAAGACTGAATTTTTAATGATTTTCTTGAAATTATTAGTGTAAAACGAGGACATGGACAAAGATTAATATATGCAAGGGTAACTACATGAATTCAAGAGGCACTTTGAATGATAATGATGTGAATTTAACAATTAAAACTTTGGCGGTTATGAAGAAAAGGGAATGTAATGGTACATTGGAACATTAATGTTTTGAGGGTTAATAAATGGGAAAGAAATTTATGAAAATTAAGCCGAGGGTAAGAGATTGTGTGTTCTAGCTAGAGAATTCATGAAGATTACAACAAAATCACACAAGTGGGTCCTCCCCAAAGCAGGTTTCAACCTATTATGCCCTTGTGTAATCACACTTAAAGTGTCTGTGGGCACTAGAAGGGTTAGAGGTAATCTGCACTAACTCCACAAAACACACACATGTAATTATCACCGGAATGAGATGAAAATTTTATGTTACATACGAACTACAATTACACGAACAGTAAGATGAGACGAAGTATAGAAAAGGATCGTAGAGATTGGGACATGAGGTAACTGACCCAGGACACAGTGAATCCTACATGAAAAGCATGATTAATGTGTCATTAACCCGTCGTTCCAAGATCAGGACCAAGTCCATCCTTCTATCAGTGACATCGCATTGCTTCATCCCATGGTGAACAACTATGAGAGTACCAAAACAACAAGGCATACGATCACTTGGCGTTTAGTACAAGGAAGGAGTGATTTTTGTTTTACGGCACTTCTTTTTCTCTTTCTTCTTTTTCACTTTACTGAATCCAGAGAAGCCACCAACCTTCAGGCATGGATGCATGTCTTTCTAGTGGGACCCCCTAGAACAGCTTTTGATGTTCAAGTGCTCTTTTGGTTACTCTTACTCCCATTTTTTATTAGATCTACAAGGATCTTAGTACAACCATGTTGCATGATAACACCCACAGATGTCACCAAAGAGAATCCGCAAGTCCCCTTGATGTCACACCCTAATCATTCCCTCTTGGTCCATCCTTCTTCATTCTGGGTACAATGAACACAAAATTAATTTTAAGTTTTAGAAATTTCAAGAATATCACTGTACCCTTGAGCAGAACCTCTTTATTTATAGAGTGAATGGGTGGATGTAGTGGGCTCACTGCTCTAAATAACTGATCACTCATGACTTAATAACATAAAACACATCTCAACCAACGATCCACATGAGTGTTTTATTCGTAGATGAGATTACTTACAAAAACATGAAAATACAAACACACAAAAAGATAAAACAAAAAAGTTAAAAGATGAAAAACTGGAAAACAAAAAGTTGTAAAATTAAAGAAAATTAAAAACATTTATTAATCCTGCTTGTTACTGAAATGGGGGATATCCCCCATAACTAAACGGTTGAGTATGGCTAGGATTAATAAATGAAGAATGAGGATCCATGCATATTGGAATTATTGACACCGGTCCAAACTTATCCCCTTGGATTTTACGCACTTTGTAATAAACACAGTGGGGCACTTCATACGATGTAGTTCCCGGATAACGAGTTGACCCACTATGATGGTTAGGACCGTTAGATGGTATGCAAGGATTGGACTGATGCCTCCCATGGTTGTGTTCATTGGGCCTTGTGGTTGTTGGAGTGTTAGTTGGTGGCCCTGATGAAGGTACATGAGGCGCTGGGTTCGAAGGTAAGGATGCACCACATTGTTGGACTTGTGTTGGGTTGGAAGATGCAGTGGCCTCAGAGTTATGTTGTCCCTTCCTACGACCGTGTTTAAAGAAAGGACGTCTTTGATGTTGAGGAGGCTCTTCACTGTAGTTAGTAGCAGCAACACAAGTGTTGTTCGTGGGTTGCGGTGGTACAAACACCTTAGGAACAGTTGGTGGCATTGTGGAAGGAGGGAAAGGATAAGAATGTTGAAAGTTAGGAGGAGGATAAGGTGCACAAGGTGGTGGTTGTGTTGGAGGTATGGGTTGATGGTATTGTGAAGAATGGTATTGTGGTGAGATAAAGTGTGGTGGCCCAGTTGAAGAAACAGGATGTTGAACGTTATAAGCATTTGGATTCGGAAAATGTGAAGGGTGCCTCCAGTCTAAGGGTGGATTCCCCCACGACTGGGATTGTTGCCACTGTGGTCTAACACAGTATCTCTGTACGAACTCTGGATGTAACGTGTTTCCCCAATGCTCATGTAGATGTAACAGTATTGGGCATTGGCCTTTGGGGTGATCGTACAGGCATATGTTGCATTCATATGTATGATTGGCAGTTGAGCGCTTATTCCCTTCATTCCTTCTTTCCGAATGTCTATGATTTCGCCCTGCTTCTTGGGTTGTGAAAACTCTATCTCCAATGATGTTGACATATTCTCCACACTTTTGATTCATCCATTCCAACATCTTATTGATCTTTGCCTCGGCTTCTTCTAACAATTGTTGTATTGGCAAAGATGATGTTTCCACCTTGGAATTTGTTGATCTCTCCTTGTTATGATCATGGACCTTTGTTGAGTTAATATTTTGGTCCCGTTGATGTTTTTCAACACTCTCCCATGTAGCTATTTCTCCTTCTTCTTTTGCTACCCGCTTAATAAGCTCTTGGATTTGATGGGTTCGTAGGTTGTATAGTTGACCTCGGGCATACGTTCCTAAGGTCTCTCTTGTTTCATTACGTAGCCCATCAATGATATGGTACATTAGCCTTTCCTCGGAAAACCCATGGCCTGGACAGTTGTTAAACAATGAATAATATCTTTCTAAGGCCATGTCCAAGGGATCATGTTGTGCTTGTTTCCATCCTTGGATTTGTTTCCTCAAGGCTGACACTCTTGCATAGGTTTGATATTTTTCGTTAAACACCTCTAACATTGTTGACCAGCGTCATATCGAATTTGGTTTTAACGATCTATACCATACTTTAGCTTGGTCATCGAGTGTCATAGGAAAGAGCTTCAGTTTTTGCCAACTGTTATCAATGTTATTCCATGTGCAGGCATCATAGAAGGCTAGTAAATGTTGATGTGGATCTAAGTCATAGCCTCCTGAAAATTTGGAAAAGTTGTTTAAATCAAGCCTGGATAGTCAGCTCTCTTTACGATGCCTACGTGAGATTCGAACAGCCTCTTGTATTTGCGTTAAGCTTGTAGTGGCTAGTGGGGGTTCATCATCATCAGGTAAGTTAGGCTTCCATGCATTATGATGACGTTGTTTTTGTTCATTCTTATAGGAAACTCCCACTTCAGGTTGTATACTCCAATCTTCATCGTCATATAGTTCGTTGGTTCTCCAATGAACTTCCTCACTAAGTGTGGCGTTATTAACATCTTGTAGGAGAGGCATTGTTGTATGTGAATTTATGTGACCTTTTATAATTATTTCTTCTTTTTAAGAGATATATCATTAAGTTCTTTACAGCGACCTTATATGATATAACTAATCTAGATAACTAGCACCATCCCCAGCAACGGCACCAATGATGAGTGGCGAGGTACCCCTACACTCAACCATAGGAAACGAGCATCGCACACGCGATTCAGTCGAACTCCGCAAATGGACTAGTTGTGGCACCTAGATAGTTAGCCTTAGGTCGCAATTCTTTGTCTTCCCACCTAGACTAGTTTTGCATATGTCACGTATGGTTTAGTCTAGATGAGGTGTATGATGTGTTCTAATTCTAACACTACTCCTGATGGCAATGGAAAATAATATTAACTAATCTAAACTAAGAGGGAAAAGGTAAGAAAGTCTAATCTAGCCTAAGTACGATGAGCAACCGATTCCTTGATCAACCGTACACATCTTGGACTTCGTGCACGACTACCACTGGGACTACAAAGCATAGGCCTAGGTACACCACTGGGATTACCAAGTGTAGACCCCAAATACGCCACTAGGTTACCAAGCATAGATCCCCCTAGCTACACCACTGGGCTACCAAGCAATCACACTTAAATGCTCATAATCAATTCTTACTCATTCCGCTTCTAGGAGTTTAAGGGTGAGAGACTAATCATGATGAGTAACCGATTCCTTGACTAACCGTACACATCCGTAGATGCTCGTAGCCAAGTCGTACTCACACCGCGCTATGAAAGCAATAAATAACATTAAACAAATAACAAATAAATAAACTAAGTGAATGCTGCAATGATGAAGTAATCTCGATCTTTATTGCCGGTCATGTGCGTGTCCAAGTACGGCACACTCGAATAAAGACACCGTACAATTACATTCATCACACTGCGGGCAGACATGGGAAAAATTATAACTCTAGAGGGATCAAACTGCCAGAGCTTCATTACTCTAAAACTAGGATCCCGAATGAGGTAGAGTCACCTCTTATTTATAGACATGGCGGCGGATTGCGATATCGCATACGCGATATCGTAGGGGAAGATGCGATATCGCGGCCTATGCAAACTACATCTCATCACTTTCCTTTGGAGATATTTTTCTTTTTACACTTCCATTTCTTGTGTTCCTTTCTACCATAGTTGAAACATTGAAGTTTGAATGCATAGCTATTACCTTGACTCTTTCCATTGTTGGAGTAGTCTTTCAAGGAATCTTAGCTTTCCTTAGACTTCTATTGATTCTCCTTGATGTCTCCTTTAGCATTTCCCTTTTTCTTGGCTTCTTTCTTACCTTTAGAATCTTTGGAGTCTTTGCCATTAGAAGATTTAGGATCTCTATCATAGCCTTGGAGTTTCTTCTTAGCCATAGAAGCCAACTCAAAAGCTTCATCCAATGTTTGGGGCTCATAAAAGGTTAGCTCTTGTTAATACTCCCTTTTGAGTTTTCCTTGAAAGTTTGATGTTTTCTCATAGTCATTCAAATGAACTTTTTTAACCTTGAAAGCCTTCTAAAAATCCATGTAGTAGTCCTCATAGTCTTATCATTATACCTTAGGTATTTTAATTTTTGGATGTCTTCTTATCTATGACAAGTCTTCTCAACTTTTTGATTGAGACCTATCCTTGATATGAGTGTTATTTTACATCTTGTAAAAATGACTTTCCTTCTCCTATATAAGTGTCATGCCTTCCAATTTGGTTTTAGCATATGACAGCATTTGATGATTTTCTACATCTTCGAGTTCAAAGGACTTGTTAATAATTTTAATCCAAGAGAGAAAAGATTCAATTCCTTTCCTGCCCTTGTAGGAGTTGACCTTAACATGTGGTATTCTTGAAGCATGTCTGAAAGCTTTCACAAGAGTGACTTCATTTCCTTCACTTTGCTTCCTTTGAGGCTTAGAAGAGATCTTTTTCCCTTTTAAGAAAACATGAAACCTTGAGACTTATTTTCAGCACTAGGAGCCCAAAGAAAAACATCACCTTGATCTTCTCCTTCTTCAAAGTCTTCATTGTTAAAAGGAAGATCATCTTCAAGGGATGTCATTGATGAATGTCTTGAAGAAGGTCTTGATGAAGAATTTCATGAATTATTCCCTTGCTTAGATTCTTTTGGTGAGGCAGCATATCCTTTGTTCTCTTCAATCTTTCTAAGTTTCTCAAAAATGACCTTGAGATCTTTTCTTGTGTCATTCATGTTTCTTAACAAAGCTTGAACTATATTAATTTTTTGGAGGCATGATAGAAATTATTCAAAACAATATGTTTCATAAAATTTTACAAGGAAAGGTAAAATATTCATGAATGATCAAGGAATAAAAGTAGGAATACTCAAATCTTATAAGAAATGAGTTTAGATCTTCAAATCCTAGCTATTGCTAGCCAATGGATGTTCAATTCTATAATTATCTTCAAATTCTAGAAATATATGACAAACTAAGGAATTAACAAAAAAAAAAATTAGACCCTAGGATGAGTGGAATAAGTAGCAAGAGAGAATTCACTTGAGCATGAGAATTTGAAGTGATTCGTTGCAATTGAGATGAGAAACATCTACTTGAATGCAATTTTCTTCAATTCCAAGTCAATTTGATATCAATCTAATGAAGCTCTTCCTTGGATTCCATAATCCAAGCTCTCTCAATGTTAAAAATAGAAAATTTGAATAAGAAAAAAATGAAATCTTTATTCTTATGTAAATGGAAAATTTATAGCAAAAAGGAAGCACACATTTCCAAGGAAAAACAAGAGATTCAATCCAATCCTCATACACACTCAATCAAAGAAATCACACTTACACAAGGATGATGATCAAGGCACTTGGTCAAGTATCTATCTCTCTACTCTTTTCTTGCAACTTACCTCTCACTCCTTAACTCTTTTTCTCTCCCTAGACTATTAACCCGATTGAAGGCTTAAGAGTTCTATTTATACCTTCATCGTTATATCTTCATCTTTTCCCTCTTAATTTCAAAATTTAAATCTTTAAAAATTCATAAGAAAATGTCTCATGTTCATCTAAAACATCTTGGAGGATAGTGTGACATCTTACCCAAACATTGGTTGTTTTAGAGGAGCCATTTAGAGTCAAGTTAAGATGTCTTGAGTTTAGTTGAGATGTCTTGGACTCATTATTTTGGCATATCTAGGATGTATAGAATCAAGCTAAGATATCTAGAAAATACTTGAGACATATGGTATGCAATTGAGAGATCTTAAATCAGGTGAAGACATCTCACCTACAAAGGCTTGAAAGAAAGAAGCTTATTTTAAGATCTTGAACCTCTAAACATCTCTAACAAGTCTCCATTGATCCGTAGAATTTCCTAAGAATATCAAAATAGATATAAACCACCTCTATGAATGTCAAATTACCCTACAATCATCATCAATGAGAAAAACATAAAAGACACACACAAATCATATACACAAACACATTGAAGATGATACATAAGCTAGGTGATGTCCTCATCAATAGGATCCTAAATCTTCTTTAAAAATGCTACTTTTGGTTAAGTATGTTTATCCAAATTTGGAAGTTATGAAGGATTGCTTAACATGTCAGAAATTAAAAGGGGAATGATAGTAGATGGTCATTATTTGTAATTGTCTATTTCTAACTTGCCATGGAAGATTATGTTTATGGATTTCATTGGGGGAATTACAAAAACTAAGAGTGGAAATGGTTCTATTTTTATTATGATAGATCGATGTACCAAAATGACATATTTTATTCCTTGAAATAAGGCAAGTGATGCTTCCCATATTATAAGTTTATTTTTCCAACATGTTATTCATTTTCATGATACTTACTTTTCTATTACAAGTGATAGGGATGCAAAAGTTACCATCCATTTTTGAAGATTCCTGTGGAGGATTTTGGAGACTAAGCTAAATCATTCCAATGCCTATCATCCTCAATTTGATAGATAAATTAAAGTGGCAAACAAATCTTTGTTGAAAATTTTATGATGGTTTTATGATAATCAACCAAAAGATAGGAGAATTGCTTGTCTCATGTTTAATTCTCTTACAATAACACATTTCATTCTAGCATTAGAAAAAGTTATTTTAAGACAAATTATGATTATAGTCCTATAATGTTGGATGATGTAAATTTTTTTAATGGGAAAGAATAAGTTAGTGTTGAATTTATGCAAGAAATAAAAGATTGGATCCCCAAGTGAAGGAATGGTAGATTAAGAAAGATAAAGAGATGTACCAAAAGAAGAATGAGGGAAATATGATTTTCAAATTTCAGGTTCATGTATTAGTATGAATCCATTTTTAAAAGAAGAGGCTAAGGGAAATCAATCTCTGAAAATTGAAAGTAAAATGGATGAGGCTTTTCAAAGTAAATGACAATTTTTATGATATTTTAATGCCTAGTACTATTAGCATAGCTTCTTTTTCAATATTGCAAATTTGATTCATTATCATGGGCCTAATAATCACCAAACCTTGAAGAGCAACATGGAGGAGTTAAAGGTTGTCATTATTGATCCTAAGTCTTCAAAGGAGAAGAAGAAAATTATCTTATAGAAGATGGAGGCTTTAAGCATAAGGAGTGATGAACCACGATATCACGTCTGCGACATCGAATCAACCATGCGATATCGAATACCTGATATCGCAGCTTGTCTCCTTATCTATAAATAAGAGGCAACACCCTTGGTTCCCACAATTAGAAGTTAGTCCCTTAGCCAAACTCTTGCTATTTTTTCCCTCTAGAGTTAGAATTATTTTTTCATGCCCGTAGTAGGATTCATAGAGTGAACAGATCTTTGTTCGAGCATTGTGTACCTGAACACACTTTGTGTATGGCAATAAAGATGAACTGTATGATAAACCTTGCAACATATAGAATAGATTAATTAGTGTTAATTATTATCTAATTCTTTCCTCATTAATCAATGATTTCTCTCAACTTACAACTCTCTTAGTTAAATACACTCAATACGACCGCTTTGAGCATTTTTGTAGCGCTTGGTAACCCAGTAACAATTAGCGTTTGGTAATCCTAGCAGTGTTGCACTAGTTCAACATGTGTACGACAAGTGGGAACGGATACTGGTGTTAGGAGTACTTAGCACTTAGTTAATGAATAGTTAAATTAGATTAGTTACTTAGTTATTCCTCTCTCTCCTCCTTATTAGTGCAAAATATAAAACACATAAAAGCCATAAAAATCATATGCCTCAAGATTACTTAACCATACAACTGTGACATACAAGTAAGTTTGGGAAGATAACGATTAAACAACCCATTATTGTTTCACGTAGGTACATAGGCACTTAGTACTTGTAATTCACCTGGATCATGCGTGAAATGCTCGTATTTGTATGGTTGAGCATAGGGGTACCTCACTGCTCATCATTCGTGTTGTTGCTGGGGACTTAGTTGTTTGTGTGCTAAGTTTAACTTAGGAAATCCTTCACATCATTGGAACAAACCCTTAGGGTTGGTTAAGAAAAAGATAATAGTACATTGCACACTAAACAAGACAAGATGTCTTCTTCTTCACACAAAAGCACTTCACCACCTATGGCAGCAAGTTACACATGACATTGATCCACTAGTTTCTCAATAGTTTCATGTGATATATGTTCATCTTGATGAATATGTATCCAAATTTACCTTTATTCTCCACCAAGATGGGCAGTTTCATTGGCATGCCTGAGAAGGTAACATAGTGTTACCTCCCGACCATTTAGTCCCAAGTATGCTTCTTCGTGCTCTCACACGAATAGGCATGCAACACTTACACGTAGAGTACATTGCGTAGGATTATGATTTGAGAGACTATCATCCCACAGAAATGCAATGTCAAAGGGATTTACAATAGAAGAGACACCATAAGTCCTTGAAGGAAAAATGGTCTAAGGATGCACCAAATGTTTTAAGTGAAATTGAGGGTGATGAACTTGCCTCAGGCAGTCACCCACATAATGATGTTCCTCCCCTTGACTTAGACACAAAGTATTCGAAAAAGGAACAAGAACCCATGACAGGGATGGGCATTCAGATCGCAATCACGATCAAGGTAGAGACCACCGAAGAGAAGGTAGTAGACACTGTCATGGGGGTAGTTCTCCTTCTTCTTCACCTTCATCATCTCCTTCATCCTCTCCTTCCATATCTAGACATAGCCATAGAGAAATAGAGCATGAGGATAAGGGCAAACAAAGTGGAAGTCACAGATGAGAAAACCAAGATAGAGGATGAGGACACTCTAGGGAATCAGGACATAGAAGAAGGGAGAGTAGGGAACCACATAGGCACCATAGACGCTACAAAAGAGATGATCAAGATGAACCCCTACTCACCATGTGAAGCATGCTAGATATTACTGAGGCTGTGAGAGTTCCAACAAGGCACCAAAAGATAGTAGGATCAAGAGGTTAGACATGAATAACATCCCATGATTTGAAGGGGGATATAACACTGATCCTCAAAATTACTTACAAGTATTTCATGATGTGTGTGCCTTGCAAAACATAGAAAACAAGTGGAAAAAACTTAAGTTGTTCCCATGGGCACTAATAAAAGAAGTTGAAAGTTGGTATCGGTCCTTAGAACTGAAATCCATTCGTAGGTGGAGTACAATGTTAGAATTGTTCAATGATAAGTACCAAATGTACTCTTAGGTGTCCAACTTGTGAAAGAAAATCCAAGGATGGAAACAAGAAAGTCATGAACCCTTGGATGCTACCATGGGCCATTATTATGCACTTTTACATCGTTGTTCTGACCATGGTTATTCGCAGTAGGATCAACTACACCATCTCGTAGATGGGCTTAGGCATGAAATGAGAAGAACCCTTTGGACTTATGTGCAAGGGAGGTTATCTAATCTTAGGTCTCATAAAATTCATAGGCTACTGAAGCAAGTAGCTAAGGAAGAAGGTGAGCTACAAAAAAGAGAGAGTATGAAAGAATATAACCAAGGTCCTTCCCTCTAAAAGAAGGGAGTAAGATTTTGTGAGGATGAGGAAGAGTCGCCACTCAAGGAGATGGTGAATAGGAAAACCATGCCTATTCAAAAATTAGCATTAGAAGTATCAGCAAAGGTAGACCAAATGTGGGACTCCTTGGATACTTGGTTTCAAACTGTTCTCAGAGTAGTAGAGGAGTCTAAGAAGCGAGGTAGTGATCGTGACAAATGGAAAAAGAGAGAAGTAGAAAAGACATGTAACAAGGGTAAGGGTAAGGTTGTTATTATTGAAGAGGTTGTGAACTCAGATATAGATGATGATAGTGGGTCTGAGATCTGTTAATACGACCATCCTAAGAAATGTTGCCCTATAATCTCACATTTATAGGAGTCTGCGGTGTATGCACTTAATCCATGTTTAAACAAATGACAAACATCGCAATGGTTACCTTATCCCCAAGNGTGCAGCATCCAATCTCTCCACATGACTCTGTTGGTCACGTTACACCCCAACATCACTACCAAGCTCGTGAGTACTATAGGACTCTCTCTCCTAGGGGCGACATTCCAAAAGTATATCATCCTTCCAATCCGGCCACATCTCTTCCACCAATAGTTCTATTACCACCTACTCCAGCAATGCAAGGTGAACTCCCTACTCAGCCACAACAATACAATGCCACAAAGGTTTTTAATCATCAACCTACTATTGGTTCTAACAATCGTATGAAGAAAAAATCTTTCTTTAGAACCAACAATCCAACCAAGCCTTTGCAACCTCAAGTGGTTGAGTCTTTGGACACCTCTGTATCAACTAAAGCTTTGAAGCCCCCTTTAAACTTAACATTGCATTCAATGCATACATTCATGTGAACACATGCCATTACTAATTGGATCAAAGCTAACCACCTTCCCAGGAAATTCTCTAGTCCTGGGAGTCCTCTAATCTATCTACAAATCGCTGGGAATGAGCCATGCAAAGATCTTTTGGATTCAAGTTCCGATGTCAACCTAATATCCCAAGAAATGTATAAGGCTTGGAACCTACCCCCATTGAAAAAGAACAATGTCCATTTAGAGTTAGCCAACCAGTCCATGACTATCCCCATGGGATTAGTGGAGGATATTATTACCACTATTTGTGGGTGGTCATATCCAACTAACTTCCTGGTGATCCAAGTGAATAACAATAAGGGGGACTTCCCAATCATAATGGGAAGGGCATGGCTAAGCACTATTGATGCATGCCTAAGAATCTGTAATCTTTCCCTATAAATATCTAAGGAAAACATTTTTTGGAAAGATCGAGAAGAAGAAGGTTCCATGCATCGCATATAGCAACACAAGGTGCAACTGCATGCAAAGATCATGGGTTGTGTAAAGTTTAACATTACCTACATGCAATCAGTGTGCACAAACGATCAACATACAAAGCTTCCTATATGTAGTAGCCACACGATAAGAAGACACCCAGTGGCTGATAGCTGATCAAGAAAGTAGCTCACTTATATGCATGGAACTGGCTAAGGGTTTGACTTGCGCTTACATAGATAGAATTGATGCATTAGAGCAAGTCCACCACCAACTTCCCAATCCTAACTTAGAAAAAATCAACTAGGAGAAGTTGGAAATTCCCAAGAAATTTAAACAAGAGCCCCTGGAGCTAAAACCATTGCTCATTGGTATAGAATACACATTTCTTAAGAATGGAAAATTGGTAATCATTAACGTAAGACTTGCTCCGCAACAAAAAGAAAGTCTACTCAAGGTAATAAACAAGTGGTCAAAAGCCTTCACCTGGTCATATCCGAAATTAACTAGAATAGATCCTAGGATATGCTAGCATAAGATTTACACTAACTCCTCCATGAAACCTCAAAAACAACTGCAGAGGCAATTGAACCCAAAGTTGAAGCAAGTAGTAGAAGAAGAAATTGAATAGCTTCTAAAGGCTGGGTTCATATACCCCATTGTTGATAATGAATGGGTTAGCCCCTTGGTAATTGTACCTAAAAATGGAGGCAAATGGAGGGTGTGTATAGATTTTAGGCTGTAAACATGGCAACATTTAAGGATTACTTTCTATTGCCATTTGTTGACCAAGTCTTAGACACAATCACAGGGTATCACTATTATAGTTTTCTGGATGGATATGGTAGATACAACCAAATACAAATAGCCCTAGAAGACCAAGCCAAAACTAAATTCATCAATCCTTGGGGAATGTTTACATACAAAAAAATATCATTTGGCTTGTGCAATGCCCCTACCACGTTTCAACACTTAGTTCTAAACATATCCTAGTAGCAAATAGGAAATGGTATGGAAGTCTTTATGGATGACTTCTCCACCTACATAGCAAGTTTTGATGAAGCGTTGGACTAGTTGGAGCAACTGCTAAAAATATGTATAGAGACTAAACTAAGGCTCAACTAGTAGAAAATCCATTTAATGGTCCAAGAAGGAGTAGTACTTGGGCATAAAATTTCACATGCAGGGATAGAGGTAGACCCTAAAAAAATTAAAGTCATCCAAGGAATCACCCACCAACCAAAAACTGTCAAAGACATTGAGTCATTCCTTGGACAGACTACTACTATAGGAGATTCATAGAGAACTTTTTGAAGGTTTCCAAACCATTGGTAGAGTTAACAAAAAAGGACATACCCTTTGAGTGGACCAAGGAATGCGAACTAGCCTTCCAAACTTTAAAGTAGAAGCTAATAGAAACACCTATTCTACAAGCTCCTGACTAGTCCAGACTATTCCATGTCATGACTGATGCGTCCAACTATGCCTTAGGAGCCATACTTACATAGTTAGATGATCAAAAATGTCCTTATTACATCCACTGTGCAAGTCAAAGTATACCTAGTGCACAACTTAACTACATTAATACAAAAAAAGGATTAATGGTTGTAGTGTTTGCACTAGAAAAATTTAGGCACTATGTATTGGGGTACAAAGTATTCATACACATAAATCATAGTGCAATCTGGTTCCTCATGAATAAGCCAATGGTAAGCCCCCGTATTATATGATGGCTGGTAATCCTACAAGAGTTCAATTTAATAATGATCAATCATAGAGGCACCGAGAATGTAGTTGTTGATCATTTGTCTCAATTGCATTGGGATAGCAAAGAGGATCAGTATCCTATTTCCTATTACTTCCCTGATGAGTTCCTCTTTTCCGGTGTAGTGAATGACTAATCACCCATAGAGACAAATTGGTACAGTAGCATTCTGACCTATCTCCTTACCCAAAAATCACCACAAGAGTTAGACCTTAAGAAGAAACAATAGTTTCTTCACAGAGCCAAGTACTTTATGGAAATCAATGGACAACTTTACAAAGTATGTTCCAATGGCTTGGTTCGATGGTGTGTTCCCAATAGAGATCAACTGAGAGTTCTCCAAGATGCTCATGAGGACCCTTATGGGGGTTATTATGCTAGGAGATGAATGGCTATTAAGATCTTGCTTGCAGGGTATTATTGGCCTACCTTGTTCCGGGACACCCATCACTTTGTCCAATCTTGTGAACACTGTCAACGTGATGGGGGAATGACTACTAGAATGGAGGGTCTACAAAAATGTATTCAACCATTAGAACCCTTCAACATTTGAGGGATTGATTTCATGGGGCCCATTACACCAATGTCCAATGGAAAATCTTACATTGTAGTTGTCGTAGACTACTTAACAAAATGGGTTGAAGCAGCTGCTATTAAAGATTGCACATTTTCTACAGCTACGCGATTTGTTCAACAACAAGTTGTTAACAAGTTTGGTGTGCCACATGAACTTATCTCCAATAATGGTACACACTTTATAGGTGCAACTTTTTTGAAGTTAATGTAATGCTTGGAGATTGAGCACAAATTGACTACACCATACTACCCCCAAGCAAATGGTCAAGTCAAGGTCACTAATAGGGAGATCACCAAGATACTGACCATAACCATTAGCAAGTATAGGTAAGACTAGAGCACTAAACTAAATGATGCTCTTTGGCCATACTGCTCCATGTGGAAGCTCCCTATAGGCTACTCTCCCTATAAGTTAGTGTATGGAAAATTTTCAACAATCCCTATTCAAACTGAGCTTCGTACACTAGCCATGACATGTGACCTCAACCTTGACCTTGATCTAACACAAAAACAAAGGTTGATGACTCTTAACTTGCTAGATGAGAATAGACTAGCTGCCCTATCATCTAATGAGTTGCACAAGGCATTTAATAAACAATGTCATGACCTAAAAATTGGGAGAGTTAAGTACCAACTAGGAGATAAGGTTCTCTACTAGAACCCCACACATGTGTCACAATGTACCAATTTTCAAACATTGTGGGAAGGATCTTACATTATCTATGCAACTTTTCCTTTAGTGGCCAAGACCATATATAAACCTAAGAGCCCAAATAACAGACTATTTGTCAATGTGCAACAAACAAAACCCTTCCATGAGTATAACATAACTAGAACATATGCTATCTCTGTAAGTGGACAACATTTCTCATTATTTCAGATCTTCTCCTTCCAACTCAGTCATGGGAGAGATGGCCACCTCTACTAATCATTAAAAACCCTCAGTTCTTTCTAAGTTTTTGTTTTACACATTTTTTATTTTGCATATTTTTGGTTTTGCACAGTACTTTTAATCTTTCTTATTTTGGTCTTACACCATCGTTCATATTTTTACCATTTCTTTGTGTGATTTTATTTTGTTTTGTTTGTCACCCAATAAGTGTTCATGATGGTGGCATGAATAATACTATATCAATTGCTAATGTTTTGATTTTACCCTTGTAGTATGACATTGATATTAAGGTATAGTTCTTTTGATTAATAGGTAATGAGTCCACGTCATTCATACATCCATAAAATCCTATGGTCTCTCTTGGCTTGGAACTGTACAGTCCCTTTTCTCTAAAAAAACTGTTAATGAAGTGATGGCTGAGTATTCATCAGACTACGGAAAGACTTGAAGGATGAAAAGGGTGTGACTTTAAGGGGATTCTATGCATTTGTACTAGCTATTCTCTTGAGTTCTAGGATTCTTTTTTTTTTGGGTTTCCCTCCATTCTGGCAATTCATCAAATCACCAGAAGCTGAGTTCATAAAAATAAGTCTTTTCATGTTGTGATTATCATGCAAGAAAAAAAAACACAATGAGAATTCAAAGCACACCCCTTAGACACAATAATGCAATTGGGCTACACACACTGGTTATGGTACTGGAAAGACATGTTACCCATGCCTAAAGGTTCCCTCTAACTAAGGCCCTTTCTTACTTCCTGGTTCTCCATCTTGCTCTCCTCAGAATGGTGATGACTTTTTGTAGAGGCATTCTTGTTACTTCAAGGGGATGGGCTGGTCAAATGTATTGATGCAAGGTCACTGAATGAGGATTGTTAAGTCTAGATTTGGAATGAGTTCTACTCGATCACATTAACCATGAAACACACAAGGGACTTTACACAACCTTGTTCTTGGGTTTTCATTCCATTCTCTCCTCTCCACCTTTCTTTTCCATTTTTCAACTAATTGTTGGTTTTATCATTAGTCCATACTTTGGTTGATGCATCATTTTTTCTTGGCAAATTCTTGTGGGTAAGTTTTTAACTCTTGCTTCCAAATGACATTTCTAGAGCCTACAAACTCTTTGGAATGTAGGTTTGCTAGGGCATCAACGACATGAGCCTACTTTGGCAGGGACCCACTGGCATCCCTTTTTGGTGTACTTGTTAACTTCTTTCCCTTAAAAATTTTCTACAATCAAAAATTTTGGTTTCATCCCCATCCATGACATTCATTTTATTGGTGTTGCCATTGTTACTTTTTCTTCATCTTTCTTATTCCTTCTCTTTTTCCATCCTATCGCTACCAGAGGTTCGCTCTTCATCATGGAGGCCCTGGCATAATTTTTTCATTTTTTCCTAACCCCTACACCTTAGGTAGTTACCAGTGTCAAAACTCCAGAATCAATATCTACCATAACCACAACTTAGCCAATGCACTTTACATCGAAGCAAGGTATCGATCACATTGTGATTTACCTACCCTTTCTCATTTGTGACTATGTTGTGTGTGCAGATGGCAATCATGCAACAATGGATCGGGCCTAGAGGATGCACTTAGGATGGATCGAAACTATAACATTTATGAAGGAGCAAGATTGGTGATGTGGCTATGGATAACAATGGAAGGTGCAATATTGGCATCGACAACAACATGTATTATTCTTTACTCTTTCTCTCTCTCCTTCTTCTCTTTCAACTACCAATAAGGCTTGATGTCATTTATATATAGTGCTCAATTTTGTGGTCATGAACACTAATGTTGTCATGTATTGTATTGTTGATCCATTCATACTGCACGTTGAGTCAGTCACCCTACTTCACAATCAAAAGTCATTCAGTTAATAATCCCATACCTTTCCAATATTTTGTAAGGAACTTGAAGATGAGTTTTCATTCAGTCATGGGGATATGATGAACCACGATATCACGTACACGATATCGCATTGACCATGCAAAATCAGATACCCGATATCGTAGCCTATCTTCTTATCTATAAATAAGAGGTAACGCCCTTGGTTCCTATAGTTAGAAGTTAGTTCCTTAGCCAAACTCTTGTCATTTTTTCCCTCCAGAGTTAGAATTCATAGAGTGAATGGATCTTTATTTGAGCATTGTGTACCTAAGCACACTTTGTGTATGGCAATAAAGAAAACCTTTTTGATAAACCTTTCAGCATACAAAATAGATTAATTAGTGTTAATTATTATTAAATGCTTTCCTCGTTAATTAATGATTTCTCTCACCTTACAACTCTCTTAGTTAAATACACTCAATACAACTGCTTCGAGCATGCATGTAGCGCTTGGTAACCTAGTAACAATTAGCATTTGGTAATCCCAGCAGTGTTGCACCAGTTTAGCATGTGTATGGCAAGTGGAAATAGATATTGATGTTAGGAGTACTTAGCACTTAGTTAATGAATAGTTAAATTAAATTAGTCACTTAGTTATTCCTCTCTCTCCTCCTTATTAGTGCAAGATATATAAAATACATAAAAGCCATAAAAATCATATGCCTCAAGCTTACTTAATCATACAACTGTGACATACAAGTAAGTTTGGAAAGACAATGATTAATCAACCTGTTATTATTCTACATAAGCACATGGGAACTTAGTCCTTGGAATTCGAACAAATCGTGTGTGAAATGCTCGTATTCATATGGTTGAGCATAAGGGTACCTCACTGCTCATCAAGGAGTATATAGAGGTTTGAGTATTTAATCCATTGGAATCATTAAGATGTTATCAATGTTATATGGGTATATGAGATTCAATTGGTTGATTAGGGTATCAATGTTTACTCAATTTACAATTTTTAAAGATGGGAGAGCTAGCATAGAAATACCTTTCATTTTGAAGTTATATATTTCTACTATTTTAATGTTGTAGAAGTTATAGAAAATCTTATTGTCAAGTTTCATGTTGTATGAAGATCATTTGGTGATATTTTGAGTTTTGAACTAGAAACGACAAGGTGACTACAAGCTGAGTGTGAATCATAGCTAGTTGAAACTTATTTTTTATTATATTTTCTAAGTAAAATCAATACTACAAGATGGTGTGACTTACAAAAAATCACAATCCACCCAAGAGACTATGAAAGATTACATCAATAGTCACTCATACTAATAAGTACACTACCTGCACTAAGAATTTTTCCAATTTAGGAATTTCAGCTAGTAGGTGATTATAAGTACGTATGACTTGCAACATAATAATGCACCCAATAGATTTTAAAAATTATTCTAAGTAATAAAAGAATATGAATTTATTGTGTAGTTATAAAAAGCAAATGTGAAAACATAATTAAGGCTATTTTTACCATTCCTATGATTTCTTCTTGGTAAGGGGAGCGGTTTGAAGGTAATTTTATGAGTTCATTATGAAATTGGATTGGTCCTTTGGCATCTTTTAGTCTTATCTAAAAAGTGATGAGGAATTACAAGGGTTGTAGAGCCTCATGCTCTGTAACTATCATTAACTGTGTGAGGTTGTGAAATGTGTGGCAAGAAACAATACTTTCTAGATCCTTGTGGCTTTTGTGTGTGCATGAGCCTTTACTTCTGTATTTTAGTGCATTTCATTTCACGCATATTAATTAGAGAGATTTTTAGTGGTGTTTTCCTTTTGACATGTATGAAATTGTAATTTAAGCTCTTTAAAATCCTATGTGATTATTAGAGCATTGTGTGTGGGATTAAGATGGTTTTCTCTTCAATTTCATAGGAATGATCAATTGAATATCAAACCCTACTAGAATGATGATTTAAGAAAAATCCAATCTAATATTCTAGCTAAGACAATCATTAGCATGTTGCTAGATTCTTGTTTGAATGTTGTAACTACTCAATATATGGATAATACAATCATGATTTTATTGGGGGAAGAGTATTAGAACTCAAACTAAATGATTATATGCATCCTTATGATATATAGTTAACACAAAATTTTCATAGAAACTAAGTATAATATAATGAATTATCATAGCAGCAACCTTGTCAAAATTGAACTTGTAACTTGCAAACCATAAAATGCATGCTCTAACAAACTAAGCAATGTTTTACTAACTATAGCCATGAGTTTATGGGAAAGTATATAATGATAACAAAGTTACTACATTTCTATATGAAGCTTGATAATTTGCAAAGATTTTCAATTTCTTTGTGAGTAAGATAGTTCATGTTGTTATCTAATATCTCATCCAAACAATGAAAAATTAATAAATTAGAATCCTTAAGGATGCATGTAATGGAGATTTCTTTTCATAAGAGTATATCTTAGTGGAAATGTTTCATTGGTTAGTAGTGATCATAAAAAATTCTTGATTAGTAGATCATTCTTAAAGTATTATGAGAATATGCTTGAACTTTCTAAGGAAGACAAATAGGTAAAATTTTAAGTCTTCTTGGAAACTCTCAAGTGAGTAAAGCAAAAGTGTGATGGTTACTAAACTAATATTAATAATTTTTGGATAGGTCATTAGTGTAATACTCAAATACAAAAGCCTTGATTAAGGATATGCTTAATGTGTCTATGAGACATAGTTTTTTGAGGAAAAAATGATTAAATTTTTATATTTGAGAATTTTTCTCTATTTAGTAAAACTTTTGCAAATTTTAGCTTCAAGAAGTTTACTATGATATAGCTCAAAATTAAAGAATGATGTATTTTATAAAACTTCTTTATTCATCATATTAGCTATGTAGGATTTGAAGTTAAATGTGTAGAAAGCTACTGATTTCCATCATTATGTTAAGAGAAAGCTAAAAGAGATAGACATTAGTTATATACAAGACAACACTTTATTTAAACTATTCTATTGTTAAAATAGAATTAGCCATATTTAGCTCAATTAAACTAGCCAAATCTATTTGGGAGAATTCATGCCTTGGTGGAACCAAAGACTAGCAATCACCTAGAATGAGATACCAAGACTATTTTGTAGTAGGGTCATGTTCCTATCCTAACAAAGTAGAATTGAAATAAGAGCCATGACTCTATTTGTAAACTAGAAGGTTATGAAGGTGGTTATTCATAAGAAGTAGAATGTCAAAGAAGTTATTATCCCTACCAAATGGTGCCTAAGGAAGATGTAAAATAAAGATAATCTCAAGCACTAAATATGCTTAGCATCAAAACAATAGACTAGTGCATCATGGACTTAAGAAATTTACCAAACTAACAAAAATTAAGATGTAATGAAGATAATTAGTTATGATGACTATTTAAGGGAGAAGGAAAAACTACATTGTGATAATAGTCCATTAGTTATCATGAGAAAAGCTGATCCAACTTGGCAATGGATTACTAAAAGAGTCCAAAGTGACCTAGTCCACATAACACTAAGAATAATAGCTTATATTAAGCTATCCAACAAGCATTATAAGTATTCTACCATGTCATGATGTAAAGTAGATGTAATCTAAAAGAAGGATGTATTACCAAAGGAAGAGAAATACCATTGAAACTCAAGAAATTCTTATAAACTTAGTACGATTAAATATGGAATGAATTTGAATCCAAAGATGATGATTATAAATTACAAAAATAAAAAATACTACTTGTTGTAGACTATTTGTGATAGTTTATGACTAGTGCTAAGTTTTAGAATTAAGTTAATGTAACTATCTTCATCATAAGAGGGTTCGTAAGCAATCAAGTTAGTAAGACTTATAATAGTCATAATTATATAAAGTTCAACACTGTCAAATCCTTTAACTATGAAGCAAAAATTTCATTACAAGGAAGGTAATACAAAATTTAAATAAATACATATTATAATATAAAATCAATTAATAGTGATTACATCATTAAGAAGAAAAATATTAGGTGTAACACCCTCCTTCCTCACCGTAGGTAAGAGAGTATTATGTTGGGTATAAAACTCCTAATGAATAAATTGGTCATGGGAAGAGAAACTAAAAATTAAAATGAACTAACATAACAATAATAAACTAAAAGGAAATATGATGTAACCATGTCCAAAATAAAAAGAAAGATAATAAAGAGGAAGGATAAAATATAATTAAATAACATACGTATATAAAATTGGAATGAAAGCTAATGCTAAACTAAAAATAGAAAATAGCATATAAATCTTAGAACACATCCTACTATATCAATATATTCTTAGTAGTACAAAAAGGTGAACCATGATCCCAATATAATACATGAAAAAAATAACTGATACGTGTTCATAAAATCTCATGATATGCAAAAGAGATAAATAGACTAAACCTTAAAAAAGAGCATGCAAATCATCCAATATCAACAATAAATATTAAGAAATATCGTTGTTCTACCCAATCTTGATAATCTAAAAATAAGAGGGCTTGTATAAAATAACTGAGAAGCCTTAACAGCTCCACTAGTTGATTCAAAGGCAAGTTTCATGGTGGCTAAGTGAGGGCATGCTAGCTTACAATACATGTCAGTAAGCAAAAACAATCTAAACATTGTACATCACACATCATACATAGATTTAAACATCAATGAGAATATAACCAAACTAAATTATCTACTCCAACTCATCAACCTATAGACAAGAAGGCTAGCATTAACTAAACTTAGTTTTAAATGTGTAAATTGTTGTCATGAGTATTTTCCAAATCAAAGACAAAACTACCATGCCTATGAATTTTATTTATTAGTCTCTACATTAGGAGCTCCAACCAAGACTCAGCCCTAACATTTTAGAGGCATCAAACAAAGGGACTAATAAGTCATGGATTACCTTTCATGTAGGATGGAACCTATAGTGAGAACCACACTAATGCATCCCAGCAACAATTAATTATCCGGCATTTTTAGGGGCTCCATCTCTAATCGACCATACAACTTGATGCTAGTTCTTAAAAAATAGCAAACATTTAAGCATTCTAGGAAGTACAACCAAATGTTAATGGTGGATGGATAGCACAAATAAAAACAAGTCCAAATACCTGAAAGTTCCAATAAAAACTAATAATTAACTCTAAGATCAATTCCAATAATTCAACATATTCAAGATCAATAGGACTATGTCAAATAGATTCCAACAGTACCAAGATGTATCAAACCAAGTTCCAATGATAAAATAAATAGTAAAATAACTCAAAATTGATACACAACCTCACTATGATCCATGGTTACTAATCATGACTTGAGCATGACTTTATCATGACTTGTGGTTTGCTTAGAAAAATCACTCAAAATAACTTGAAGAAAATGGTGCAACTACAACTTGATCACAACCCATGGTAATTGAAGAAAACTTGACCACAACCTAGCCATGACCTGTGGTTAACTAAAGAGCACTCAAAATGACATGAAATGATAAGAATAGCAAAATATGCTTTATCACAACTGTACCATAGATCATGGAATTATAGGTTTTATCAAAAAAGAGACTAAAATTTAAATAGATGCTAAAAGGATTAACCACAATCCTACCTTAACTTATGATCAATGCCAATAGTATCACCATGATTTGTGGTTTCAACACAAAACTTGAGGAAAAATGAAAACATCTCTTAATGACTTCCAAATGATAAGGAACACTAGGAACATCATAGCAATAACTCAAAGAACATAATCAAACTTTCAAACGAAGAGAAATGTAACAAAAAAAATGATGATATATTATTGTCTAACTTTCATGACAAAATTACACATGAAACAATACTATATGTTCAAAGTAAGATCCAACCTAATCATAATTGCAAACAATTTGGAGAAAATTCATATAAAAGTAACTCCATGGTGATATTGCACAAAACCTAAGAACTGAAACAAGCATGAGAAAATGTCAAGATAACTTAGTTGAAAAAATAGAAGCACAATCCCTAAAGCAACACATGAACACAACCAAGTGTTCTCACGCAACCACACACATGAACTAGCAAAGCTCCACAACACTACCATAAGCCTTCAATCTAGCAATGCTTCCATGTCTCAAAAAATGGATGTCAAAGTGCTTGAAAGAATGAATTTTGGGGTTTGTAATGGAAACTACCAAAAACCTCAAATGTAGTAACCCTAATCTTATTTCTAAAAATAAAATTGAAGATTAAGAAAACTTGTATAAATAAATTTCTTATAAAAAGCAATAAGGCATAATAAAAACACTTTAATTAAAAACAATACATACTACAATTAATTTAATTTATAAAATATCATCCTCATACCAAAGCCTACTTTTATCATCACATGTCTCATATTCTCATATCATAGCCTTCAAGAAAAGCCTACTAAACTCTTCAAGAAGATTAGTTCATACTAGTTGAAAAATAATTGAAGTACATAAAAATAATTGTACATGAGCATAATAATATGACACTAAAAATCAAAACTAGCTAATGAAAATAGCTAAAAAATCAGAGCACAAGCATCCAAAGTATCAAGAAGCATAAGATATAAGTGCTACCATAAGCATCTAAAAATACGAGTTGTTACATTAGTTGTCTTAGTTACATCAACATCAATGGAAGAAGGCATCTCAAATTTTTCCTCATAAACTTATAAATATGCATTTTCATACTTAAAAAGAATTTTTGCATCAACAAAAGAAGTTGAAATTTTAACGCTAATTCAGGAAATTAGAGGTAATTTAAAATCCCCTAAAGGAAAATTATAGAGAGATCAAATCTATTGGATAAAAATCAAAGAGATAAAATTAGATCCCCTAGAATGAAATTTAAAGAGTTGATTAATGTACTTTCATTATATTCTTTCTCTTATATTAGGTCAAGGATGTGCTTTGGATGCATGTAAATAAGGCATTGCTTTCTTGATTAAAGCATGTGTCTTGTGGTCTACAAGTCATAGGTTTAAACTAAGAATTATGAGGGGTGTTAAAGCCCAAATATTAATATTTATCCTCTAATACTTTGATAGAAATTTTTTTAATGTTCCTATGGAATAGTAGTTTTGCAATGTTAATTCTGCACCCTTGACACTAGTTGATAATTTCCTATGATTAATATTGGACCTTCATATGCATATTTCTCAGATTTCTTATCCTGTTTTTAATTTTTTTAAAATTTGTAATTATCTAAAGCTTGGCATCTTTCTGTAACTTCAATTAATGAGAATATTGCTTGTTTTTGTCCATTTAAAGAGGCATTAGATCATCCTTGAGAGGTTGTAAGGTCAAGGGTTTAAGTTTTCTCCCCCTTGATTCATAATCTTTTATGATTTTTGCTTGTTAAAAAATGATATATTATGCACCATATAAGGCAACTTCCCTCTTAGCAAAGGCTTTTTTTCTTTTTCCTTTTTTTATATTTGTATCAAATTTTTCAAACTATTTTGGTATGGTATGAAAATATTAGAAATCTCAAACTATTTTGGTATGGTATGAAAATATTAGAAATCTTTGATGGAAGAATGTAGCATATGTTGTAGTTTGTATGATCTCCAGAAGATTGGAGGCATCCAATCATGTTACACATGAATCAATTTCAAGGATTTTTTGTATATCAACTACATTTTAAATTTTTGCTTTTTGTTGACATATTGTCATCTAACCATGCCTTGTTTGGTTTTGTTCTTTCAACAAAGGATGTGATCATAATCACCCATGCTTTAAAGAGATGTTGGAACAGACATTATCCTTGAAGGTTGTACTTAAAATGTATCATTAACTATGCCTTTTATCAGCTTTTGTTTTAGAACTACTAATGAATGTTAAGCACGTTGCTTTCCATCAAAGTGCAGGACCCAAGCCCTTCATTTGCTAATGGATTCAGCAAGTCAACACAAAAAGCAAAAACTGACAGGCAAGCTTTGTCATTTCTTATGATCTTAATCAACTTGGTGTTGTAAACTCACTCATTAATGTATTTTATAGTAGAAAAAGCTGGAAAAAAGTTCCAAGTTTTAGGTCATCGACGAAGGAAAAATTTAGGACACCAATGAAAACATGTTCACAGATTGGATCTTCAAGGAAATGCCTAAAGCCTAAAGTCACCAGAGAATGAGAATCCAAACCATAGTTTAAACTTGAATGTACTTAACCCAAAAGCCAGCCCATTAAAAGATTCATTAGGTGATTCACAGAACCATCTGATTCTCTTGCAAATCTGCTCAACACAACGACTCCATCCTCAAAGAGTAGAAAAGCGTTATCCACCCCTAAAACTAGGACTTTATCTCCATCTCCTACGGAGACAAAAGCACCAAGATGCATGAAAGATGAGTTTACTTTGACAAAAAAATGTCACCGAAATACTAACAATCACCGTAAAGATGGAAATGGACAACTAAAGACACCATGTGCTGTGCCTGTTAAAAAGGGGTTTTGTGAATCGGAGACTGCACAAGTCAAAGAGAGAGCCTCACTGAAAGGTTCCTCAAGATGCCCACCGAATGCCTCCTCTTCACCAAGTTCTACAGAAGCCAGAATGAAGGTTCCATCCCCTTCTAGAAAATGCAACTTTGGAGGACTTCATGGTGGGAACAAAGCTTGTCCTCAGACCAAAGATCAGGTGAAGTCCATGGCGCACCACTTTTACAATTTTAGTGCAAGAATTGATTCTATGGATTATCGATGATTTTAGGGGTTACAAATGAAATTTGTTTCAATTTTGCAGGGAAGAAATGATGAACTCAAACAGGAGGATGTTGAAAAAAGACACATGTATCCTGAAATTGACATGCAAAATTTGGAATTGGTAGAGGAATTGGAGGTGCAAGATGAATGGAAAGAAAATATTGTTGTAGTGGAGACCTTTACAGATTCTCCTGTTGATCTCAGAACAGAAGAAAATGTACAGGTTATTTCATGTTGTTGCAATGAAGTCAAGTCACTACAACAAGGAGAAAGAATCGAAGCAAGTTCAGAAAGAACTATTGTTTGTCATGGCATGGGTAAAGATTTTGAAAATGTAGAACTAATGGAAGGCAAAAAAATAGATTATTCGACGACAAATATATCTGAAAATTTAAATGATAAGGCTCTAAATGCCTGTGATTGTGTTACGGTTGAAACAAAAGACCCAAAGAAATTAGTCGAAGAAGAAATTCTGATAGAAACCACAGAAATCAGCAGCACAAATTCCCAAAGTCAGTTAATCAAAATTGATCAATTTTTGGTTGATGAGTTTTCAGTCCCTAACTCTAGTAAACATCTGGATGCTGATATCCCAAATAGTACTACACCTCACAAAGGAAAATCCTGTACAGGAATGAAAAATTCCAACAAAAAGAAGAAAGGCAAGGAGAGAGCAAATCAACTGGAAGCATAAGAGGGAAAGATTGATGAGCAGGAAATAGAGTATGAAAGGCAAAGTTTTCAAGATAAAAATTTGTTGCAACCTAAGCCTAATGAAACATTAACTCATGAAATCAGCACAATTACCCATGCCAAAAACCCACAAAGTTATGATGTATCTCTGGAGTGTGACAAGATGTTGAAAGGTTACCAACAACCAAATTATGGTTCCCATGTGCAGAAAAGGTACAGTGCTTTGTGTTCTAATTCTGACAATGGATTGTAACATTGCAATTTTTCTTTTTCTATCATTCATATTTTTATGCAAGGAAACTTGTTTTCAGTGGTTATGGGATGAGTTGTCCTGTGAGGTGCTCCAAAGAGAAGCTTTCAAGAGCTCATGGGAATGGAAGTTCCACAAAGGTTTATGAATTTCTTTCTTGCATGCACGGTTTTAGGAATACATAATAATTTGAACTTTAATCATTTTGAAATCCAATTTCATTTCATCTTGTTCAGAAATCTATTTCTAAGATGACAACTCAATCTTCACCAAAACGAAATGAGAAAGAAAACAATATTACATGTCCAAAGCCATTTAGATTCAGAACTAAGGTAGGAAACAAAAACTGTTGCTTGTATGAAATTTTATATGTATCTAAAAGTTTCTTTTAAAATAAAAATAAAAATCCCCATGACATAAGAGCACTTGCTAGGGAAGCAAATCTCAAAGCAACTGCAATCCGCCAAACTCAAAACCATTTGCCACAAACCATTTTGCAGGAAAGAGCACTTGTAGACTAGCTCATCAAAGTTCCCTTGGGATTATGAAAGACATTGTGACAACCATTAGTTGTCGATCACATCTAGCACCTGGTCTTTTATGTTGATAGCTACAAAGGATACTTTTCCATCATCATAGGAAGAGCTTGGATAAGCACCATCAACGCTAAGCTAGGGATCAAAGACCTTTCCTTGGAAATTTCTAAGGAAAATAAATTTAACAAGATCAAGAAGAAGTAAGTTCTATGCATCACATATAGTGACACTAGGTGCAATTGCATATAGAAAATATAAATTGTTAGAAGCAAAAAAATCATAACATGCAATTTGTGTACCAAATGAGTTAATATCTAAAGGCCTTTGTACACAACAACCACAAAATAGGAAGGTACCCAATGATTAACATCATATAATGACTTTAATTCAACAAATGTGCATGGAACCAACAAAAATTCTTGCAAGCACCTACATTGATAGGATGAATGAAATGGAATGGATTAAACACTAGCTCTCAAATGCATAGTTCAAAAAGAAAGCAGAAGCAAATTTGGGAGAGTTGGAAATCCCAGAAACCTTTGAATCAAAACCCTTGGAACTGAAAATGTTATTGAAATCTTTAGAGTACATGTTCTTAACAATGAAAAATTAGTAATTATCAATGCCCAATTCACAAAGAAATAAATGGTCGATAATCTTTGCTTGATCATACGATGAAATTACAGAAATTGATCCATGCATATGCTGATACAAAATCTACACAGAATCTACCATTAACCCTAGAAGACAACCGCAAAAGAGATTAAATCCCAAATTGAACCAAGTTGTTAAGAAGGAGGTGGAAAAGCATTTGAAAGTAGGATTTATCTACCTTGGATAGTGAGTGAGTGAGCCCATTTATCAGTGTGCCAAAGAAAGGTGGACAATGGAAGGTCACCATTGATTTCAAGTCATTAAACATGGCTCAAATATCATTTTCCCTTATTATTTATGGATTAAGTGTTGGACACTATTATTGGGCACAAGTATTACAGCTTTTAGTTATAATTAAATTTAAACTTATTTTAATTATTTTCAGGGTCATCCCTTCCACGCCAAGTGGAATCTTTTGGTTAAGACTTTTAACTTCGCATCCTACCAAACACCCAACGATCTTTAAAATTAAACTTAAGCTTACCCTCTCCGTTCCTAGGGTATACGCGCTAAAACAGTTTCAATAATAAGATTATATTGCTCTATTACTGGCTTCTGAATGATGGATGCCCATTGGGAAATCAGAACCTACCCAATTATTGATTTCTCCGGAAGATATATATGGTCTATGTGCATCAGAACAATCAAAACTTCAAAACTTATCCAAGTTTGAAGCCAATAATCCGGCACTCGTTATTGGAAAGAGAGCGTGACAGGAAAGGATGATGAGCATAAAATCCCAAAGAGAAGACCAAAGGCAGAATATTTTCGATTGCTCAATCAAAAACAGACCACAACATCATCATTCAATATTACATAATTGATTCCTGATACCGGGTACAAACGCAAAAATTTTTACAGGCCAATATGGGAATATCCTTATTCTGGTTGTACACCAGAAATTTCAAGTGTAAAAATAAATCAACTTTTGAAACTCAAGAACATTTCCATCCAATAAGGAAAGTTATGCACAAAAACGTTACCTAACTATATACATAAAAAATTAGCATTTGCACCTAATTTGAATTCAAAATATTAATTTTGAGAACCACAAAAACATAGTATGGATTTAATCGAACCCATTAATGACACTAAATAATGCCTACATAAAAATAAACATATGTTAAACGGAAATTCCATTCTCCTTAAAGATAAGGAGACTTATGTAAGCATAATACTACAAGCTTCATTTTAATACAAAAATGGAAGAATAACCACAGTCCACTTAAAGGAATAAACAAATTCTTGCTAAAGATGCAAAGCTACCATTAACCAAATTTTGAATGAACTTTCTTTTTCTAAATTATTAAATAAAGTTACTTAGATGCCAAAGCTTTTATCATTAAACTTATGCTTCATTCTACTATCATATAGTGCTTTTATTGAATAATATAAGAATGGGTAAACTTTTCACAAACATTTTACTTGAACATAGTATTGCAAATCCTATATTTCCTCAACTATAAATGCTACTTCCCTATTGTATGGTTATATATGACATAAAACTCTCATCTATTATAAAGTTTCCCTTTTAAAATTAATTCTTCTAATATATTTTTACTATATGTCCTAGTTATTATTTATCAAAGGTATTAGGTATAAATATGGTGAATAAAATTTTGATGGAGTATACCAGTAGGTAACACTTAGACCCCTTGGATAATAGTGTTATATTAGCATAACCATTGGAATTGAACTTGCATCTTCCATATCATAAGCCACATCCTTTAACCATGAGGTTACAAGATAGATCATGTCTATTATGTGAGATATTTAGAAGTGTTGAAACCCATGACAATTTGATTACAAGTACACCTCAAGACATATAAATATATTAATGTCATAAGTATAACTTTTTCTTGCAAGTGTGTCTCAAATAACAAGCTAATCATTTCAACCACAATCATATAAAATGTTTAAACTTTCACAAAAATTTACAAATCAAAATATTAGAAACTAATGAAAATTATAGATAAATCTTCAATGGAATTTATGCTTCTCTATTGATGAGTCATGAATCTATCAGCCCCAATATCAAATATTTGATATCAGAGCCCCAATATCTACTTGATATCGGAGCCTAGGAAGTGATGTCAGATATTCGATATCGTCTCCTCCATGCTAGCCTATAAATATAGCACTTGGGTGCATGATTTGAACAATAATAGATAGAAGAAATATTTTTAGTCTTAGTTTTCAGTTAGTTTCTTTGTAGATTGTTTTTCAGTCTTATTTTCCTAGTGCATGCCTGCAATGTGGTGTTTGTAATTGCACGACACCTTTGTTCAAGTGTGACATACTTGGACATGTTACATGACTAGAAATAAAGATCGAGATTACTCTCATCATTACAGCATCCACTTACATTATTATTACTTTTAATTGTTAATTATTTACTATTTCCTTTAGTTAACATTTCCATTTATTGCTATTTAGTATTCTTGTCATTAAGTGGAATGCATACACCTTAGTCACGAGCGCTTAAGTGTAAGTACTTGGTAATCTAGTAGTGTATCATTTGGTACACCCAGTGACATACACTTGGAAATCCCAGAAGTAGTCTCACGAAGTCCAAGGCATGTACAGATGATTAAGAGCGGATACTCATTGCATGTAGGCTTGTTTAGATTTTACTGTTCATTATTTAGTAACTTAATTAATTCATCTCTTTGTCATCATTAGGAGTAGCATAGAATTAAACAACATGATATGCCTCACTTTGGACTAAACCATACATGACAAAGCTACCACTAGTCTAAGTGGGAAGACAATGAACTACAATAAAAGCATAACAATCTAGATACCACAAGTTCATCCACTGAATTCGAGCAGATCATCCATGAATGCTTGTGATTTGTATGGTTGAGCGTAGGGATACCTAGCTACTCATCCTTGGCACCATTGTTGGGGATGATGCTAGTCATTTAGATTAGTTATATTATACATGATCATTGTAAAGTTATTAATGATATATCTTTTAGAAAATATTAACTCACACACACCATAAACCAACAACAATGTCTCTCTCACATGAAAGTGACAATGCATTGTATAACGAACACATTCATTGAAGAAATAATGAGATATACAATGAAGAAAATTGGAGTGACCAACTTTATGCTATGGTTTCTTATGTTCATGATCACCCTAACAACACTCAAAGACTACATTCACCTAAGACAGATAGTCTTGAAGGTGATGATGTAAGTCCTAAACTAGGGGAGGCCTCAAGGCCTAACACCTCCTCAAAACCTAGAAAAAATAAATCAAAGGACCCTGAAGAACACCATAGTACCCATGGAAAACCTTTTAATTCCTCATCTTCCTCTTCCCCTTCAATGTCTAGTTCTGACGAAGATGAACGTAGGTATGGAGATAAGGCTCCACTATAGGGTTGAACTGAAAACCAAAATTGAACCCACAGGAAAAGTCAAAGACATCACCATGAACATAGACAACATCATCATGATCAAACGAATAGAGATAGAAATTTCCCTCACAACCTATTTGATGATGATGAACCCTTGTTGGCCACTAAGAGCCTAATGCATATCACAGAGGCCATTAAGATATCTCATAAGCATCACAAAAAGAGTCATCTACCTAGGCTTGATATGGATAATATTCCTAAATCTGCAAGAGGCTATGATTCAAATTCACAACATCATTTACAAGCCTTCCATGATGTCTATGCTTTCTACAACATTGAAAGTAGGTGGAAAAAGGTTAAATGCTTTCCTAGTACACTAATCGATAAATCCTAAGTGTGGTATAGATCATTGAGATCAAATTCAATCTGATGATCATCCACAGTGCTGGAACTTTTCAACAAGAAATACCAAACCTATGCAAAGTGTGTCCAACCTAAGGAGACAGATCCAAGAGTGGAAGCAAGAACAACATGAACCCTTGAACATGGCCTTAGATAGATATTATGCCTTACTAAATAGATGCCAAGGCCATGGTTTCTCCGAGGAGAGGAAACTTTTCCACATCATAGATGAACTTTGTAATGAAACAAGGGAGATCCTTGGGATGTATGCCCCAGAGCAATTATACAAGCTCCAAGCCCATCAAATCCAATAGCTAATGGAGCATGTGGCAAAAGAAGAAGGAGAGACATGCAAATGGGAGAATGTTAAGAAATATCAATGGGACCCAACTCTTTAATGGAAAGAGGTCCATATCCATGGTACAGAGAAAGAGGTAACTCTCAATAAGGTGATTTCGCAACAAACCTTGCCGATATAGAAGTCTATTGATGAACTTGAAGCAAAGTTTAATAGGATGTCCAAATGGATATATGAAAATGTTACAACTCTCATTAATATGGTTGAGGAGAGGATCATGCAAAATAAGCCAAGTGATCATAATAAACAAAGGATACAAAACCAAGAAACAACTACGAACACTTTTCGACAAATAGGAAAAATGGCTACATAAAGTGAGGCTATAGACTCAACCACAAACAAAGATAATGGATGCGATGTTTGCATATATGACCATCTGAAGGGCCATTTCCTAGTCTTGTTGCATCTATAGGAGTATTGGTTAGGTGCCTTAAATTTGAATTTTGTGCAAAAGCACATGCTCGGGAGATTTCCTCTCCCACAAGGTAATTATAACCAATCCCACAACTGATTGTACCATCCTAGCGGGACTTATTACCAACCTCAACATGGTCATCAACCATAGTGGCAAAAACCACTATTGTGGGGAAGGCCACCGCCAAATCAGCCCTATTTGCCAAAACCGCACAAATATTATGTTCAACACTCTATTTCTCCAACTAGTTCTACATCCTCTACTTCAAATCACCACTACCACTTTCTCGAGTATCATCAACCCATGACATCCCCTGAAGGATCACCACCTCATGCCTCTTACCATCCATCCTTCCCTTGATATTCTCATACTCCACCTCATTATATGCCACCACCAGCAACACAAGAAGGTTCAACACCACAATATTAACAAATGAATGTCACTTATGCTACAAATGTGCATAAACATGCTGACACCAGTGGGTCTCAACCATAATGTAGGAAATGTCCCTTCTAGAAGGAAGGTCATAAGCTGAAGCAAACCACACATGGACCCACCACATCATCCAAACTAGCACAATACCAATCTAGTGCATTACCTTCCTTTTCACAATTGACATCCTTTGATCATACACAAGGATCATCGTCCATCATTACTCCAATCCCAAATCCAAATATTGAATCTAATACTGTGGGGAGAAAAACAAATCCATGCATACCATATCATGATCAAGGGTGCAATCGTGGGCTAGACATTCATAATGTTAACACACCTCATACCTTGACCCACCATGCATGTAACAATCAAGTGTGTGACCAACAATTTTTCTACCTAGCCACCACACCACCAACAAACATCCAATGCTTAGGGCATGAATGGTTACTAATGTTTCATACATGTGTGGATCCTATTTATCCACTTATTAATCCTTGTCATAGCCAAATGTTCAGTCGTGGGGGTTACCCCCCATTCTAAGCTTTAGGATTCCTAAGTGTTTTTCATCTTTTTTTTTTATAATTTGTTATCATTTTCCTATTTTTTTAAATAATTCTTCCTATTTCTTTGAATTTTTTGTATTTATTATTTTCATTTTCCTTGTTGTATAATCTTACTTGTGAATAAAATGATCATGTAGCCCACTGAGGTGAGGTTGTCTCTATGTTGTCAAGTCATAAGGGACTGATTATTCAGACATTGAAACCATGCCATCCATCCACTCACTCCATTAATAAGAAGTTCTTACCATGGTCATAATTATATTCTTTTCCATCATCCAAACTAATAATAAATCTATAATCATTATGTTTGGGTAGAAGAGTGTAGAACCAAGGTATAATGTAAAGGGTGTGACTCAAGGGGATTTGTGGATTCTCTTTGGCCACTTCTATATGTTCTATCATGTTCCTAAGTTTATAATCATATCATTGTAGATCTAACAAAAAATGGGAGTAAGAGTAACCTAAAATGGCACTGAATAAAATTTTGCAGGTCCTACTGGAAAGACATGTACCCATGCCTAAAGGTTGGTGGCTTCTCAAAATCAAAAAAAAAACGAGTACCATAATAAAGCTCATCCCTTGGACAAAATGCCAAGTGATGTTACTCCTCACAACTATGATAGTCTTGTGGTTGTTCGTCGATGTGATGAAATAATGTCACTACAATGTGGTGTGGACTTGGTTTGAATCTTGGAAAGAAGGACTCATGATTATTTAACCATTAATAACACATAAGGTTTCATTGTGCCCATGGTAAGACACCTCATGTCCCAATTTCTGCAATCCTTTCTGATGAATCATGTTTTACATGAGCTCCAATATCAAGTATCTGATATTGGGGTGGTTGTGATATTAGGTACATGATATCGGGTATGTGATATCGTAGCCCAAGATGCGATATCGAGTATGTAATATCGTGGGGTATTCCTGGGCCTATAAATACAACCCTTGGGCACATGATTTGGGGGAAGCTTTTTTTCAATCAAGTAGCGAAATTCTTGCAATTTGTTTATTCTAGAGTTAGAATATTTTCCAAGTGCGTGTAGCAAGAAGTCTAAGTGTAATTGGATTTTTATTCAAGCATTGATGTACATGAACATACCATTGTGTTGGCAATAAAGATGAGCTCTTTAATTCATCCTTGCAACACTTGAGACTTTCTTTCTTTATGCATTTATACATTGTGATTTCATGCAATTCACATTTAACATTATTTATTCAGTAATTAATTAAAATACACAAACATGATGCCTTTAAACATACGTGTGACACTTGGGAGCTCAGAAATGGTTAGTGTTTGAAAACCTAGTAGTGTTTACATGAAGTTCAAGATGTATCTGGGAAGTGGGGACGATTACTTGTGTTAGGCTAGCTTAGACAATAGTTCACTTAACATTTAATTACTCTCACTTCATTATTGTTTTAGGTGATCAAATTGATAAAACATAAAATGATAGAAATCTTATGCCTCAGTTAGACTTAACCATACACTTGCATTTCACAAGTGAGATTGGGAAGACAATGAATAGATAACACAAAATCACCATTTAGCTCTAGCGTACTTAGTAATTAAAATCTATGGAATTCGACCAGATCACATGTGAATGCCTATGATTCGTATGGTTGGATGTAGGGGTACCTCACTGCTCATCACTTTCTAAAATCCATCTTATCCTGTTGTCCAGGTGATCATAGCTTGTGGTTTTATGTAACATAGAGTTATTATCTCAAATTGGTGGTTTTAACATGTGTGTTTTATTTCACATGTATGCATTGCATTCAACCCTTTAGTGCCTATAGACAATTTTAGGTGTAGTTACACAAGGACATTAATGGCTAATGCCTACCTTGGGGAGGATCCACTTGTGTACCTTTTGTGACTTGTACTTGTTTAACACAGCCACATTATTCTTCACCTTCCAAACACTCAATTGTTACATTTTGTTTTTTCCCTTCTTTTGTAACTTGATCCATCCCCTACCTCAATTTCAATGCCCTTTTTCTCACACATTCAAGTGCTTTTCACATCGACAACTCCACCTGCAACCACTTCTAGTGCCTCCATTCGATTTCCTGCTTACCCAAAATAATGGACCTGCATTCAAGCCTTCCAACCAATTCCAAAGCTTTTATTTCCATACTCAATTGCCCCACTTACTACAGATTCATGAACCCCAATATTGACTACCCAATATTGGGTCATATGCGACATCGGATACCTGATATCAGGTTACACAAAACCTATATAAATGATCCTTGCAGTACCCAAACTGCATTCTCATCATTTGCTGCTAGGGGAGTTGTTCAAATTTTCTCTTGCGACTTAGAGCTCTGCACAACCACCTTCCACTTGTGATATTTGGCTTTCTACCACTTTGATTTTTGTGTCATTTGGACCTATCTAAACCCAGATTCTTCAAGTTAGTTGTGGAGGGGGGTGCTCGCATGGAAAACTTATTCCAATTGACAATAATTTGCTATTTCTTGAAAGGTATTATAAGGGTAAGAGTGTTAAAAAATTTAGGTGTTATCATGTATAATCAATCGTATTAATGCCAGAAAACTTAATTTTTCCACCCAAGGGACCACAACCATCATAATAAGCCATTCATAAGAAAAAAGATATTAACTGTGTAAGGTCATACGAAGAGATAAATACTTTTTAGGGGTTTTTCTTAAAAAAATTTCTAACTCTATAGTCATATGAACTAAGAACTTAATGAACTAAGGTAATGAGTAAGGTATAAACCGATTAATGATAAAGAATACAACCTTAGTAACACTTGATCTTTGCTTGATGGTAGATGACCCCAAAAAGAGGTGCATAGGGAGAACCTTCATAGAGAGCACCTAAACGTTCATGAGGTAGTAGGGGACAATAGGGTGAGCTAGCAAAATATCAAGATTTGGAAGCCCAATCTTTTAGCATCCATCAAGAGGCCCCTACTACTAGATAGTTGGTCCAAGGAGAGGCTGCAAAACTACCAACTCCTGTGTAGGAACAACTCCTCAGATTGCCCCCTGATTACCTTGTAGCCATTCAAGAAAAGTTCATGTTAACCAAAGTCATTGTGGAAATCAATTTTGGCCCATTTACGGAGTTTTCTCTAGAAGTGGTTCAGACACAACTTCAGGCATCACCCTTGTGGCCCATTCTTTCAAACCATGGTGAATGGTACCTTGGTGAGACTCACCAACTCTAGCAAAATAAAGATGAAGGCACCACTGTGAACATCTATGGAGTTAATGTCTCTTTTTCAATCAAGGTAATTGTGGTAGCCCTTAATCTACCAAATAAAGGGCTAAGGTAGCCCATCTATCCACCAGATTTGACCCTGACACTAGAAAACTGTGACTAAAATGAGAATACAGCAAGAAAGACAAAACGTACAATAACTAACTCTAGAGGAGAGGACATACTTCAAGATTGATACATACCATCTCTTTTCAACCAAAGGGTTTAACAAGATTTCAACATATGTGGCCAAGGGAAGTACTGTCTTAATGGGAAAATACATTGCCAACCTTCCCCAATTTTACTTCACTAAAATTCAAAGGTGGTTCAAGGATTAAAAGGCAGAGAAGCTAACAGTCCCATTCCCTTGCTTAATTAGGAGGCTATGAAAGCATACTAGAATCATAGTGTACACAAATGATGTCCCTAGAAAGGCTAAAAATGCTTCCTTCACAGAGTTGCTCAAACCTGTCGCACCAAGGAAAGATCTTGGTGAAGAACAAAAATTGGAGAAGGAAGCAAAGCCCAAAGAAGAAGTACAACGTGAGCCTTAAAAACACCTTAAACCACAAGCTCCACCACTGTCACCATCACAAGATTATAAATCCTCAATGAGTCATCTATAGAAAATTGTTGAAGTTGTCAGTTGAGGAAGCAAAGATGATTCCAATATTTTTAGAGTAATTAATGATGCCATACAACCCACTATTTCAACTAATCCAATAGGGGGAGAGATCTCATTACAATCAAGAGAAGAATCTAGTGGCCTAGGTAAATTTCTAGAAATGTTGCATCCTTCCAAGTAATGCTTGAAACTGGAGAAGGTGCCACAGTTGTGATAATGCAACATCAGGATGTGATAGGTGCAACAAAGGTAATAACTTATCATATTAAAGAATCATTCAATGTGCCTATTATGCCCCTAGTGGATCTAATTGGGATTAGAGATGCACAAATGTTGGCCAAAACATCGATAACTCCTACAGTGCATGAGGATGTATTGGATTGACTATTGTAGATAGGGTAAGTGATGACCACCCTATTTGATATCCCTAGTGATGTCACTGCAACACAATCAAATCTCATAACCACCAAACAGAAGCTGGTTATGGTTGAAGTTAGGGCAAAACATGTAGATGTAGAAGTGCAAAGGCTACAACAAGAGCTAGCTACCCTAAGAGCTGAATGACAAGATCCTATCCATTTTGTTGTGCCTGACCAGCTAGAATAATTCAAGATAGGTTGTTGGCCAAGATGATTGAGGATAATGTATCTGTAAAACAAGAAAGAAGAAGGAAGTCTAGAATGCCTCATCTACTGATGTATAATCCTACGTGTATAAAAAGGCATTGACTACTGTGCAAGAGGAAAAAAAGCAACTCACCTTCAAAAATTCAAGGTTGATCACAATTGAAAAGCATAAGAACATTCTTAAGGAGAGCGTCCACCATTTAAGAGAATAATTGGTGTGGGTTAACTAGGATATTAATAGATTGGCCAAAGAAAACAAAACCCTCTCGATGAAGGAGGTCCACGCTATTCGACAAAAATCAGCAACAGAAATCAACACGTGGTAGAATGAGGCTAAGAAGCATGAAAACTTAAAGGAACACTTCTACAACCAAGTAGGCATGTATAAGCAAATAAATGAAAAAGAGATCCAAATGGCTAAAGCCCACATTAGATCCTTGTTAGCACAAAATCCTAAGTGGCAACCAATTCTAGATAGCTATGCCTTGGTCCACTAGGCAGAAGTAAAGAATAAAGACCTGCAAATTGAAGATTTGAAAGAATACATGGCGTTGGCTAACCTTGAATATGCCAACCTCACCATGTTAACAATAGGCCAGCCTTATAGTGAGCTAGAGAAGTAGGTAGTAGCCACTTATGCACTATATGAGAAAGAGTTTGGGGATAGAAAAGATGATTTGCAAAAGCTCCATATATCAAACTCAGAATTAAAGGTGGTTAAAGCTAGCTACCATGGATAGAAGGATGTCACCTTAGACCTAGTTAGGAGATTAACAGATTATCAAGAATTAAGAGAGAAAGCTAGGACCTTTGAGGAAGAACAATGGCAGTTTGCAGGCTTGTACGTGAAGGCCAATCAAATGTTTTCGCAACTTCCATGTTCTTGGGATGTACTGGCACTTACACACATTGGTTTAGTAGCTTGGATGATACATGACCCATAGATAGAAGAAGAAAAGTTGCAGGCATTGCTTGATTGCTACAAACTTCACAAGCCTGGTGATAAAGGGAAGTAACCAAGGAAGGAGCCACCACCTCTATGCACCACATGAGCTTCCCAATTTTTGTCTTGTAATATTGTATCCCATTTTTGTACTACACCACTATGGCATGTAAGAGTCAATTGTTTTATTTGTTGTTTAAGTCAGTCAATAATTCCATACCTTCCCAATATTTTGTATAGAACTTGTTCCAAATTTTGTTTAACTTGAGGATGAGCTTTCATTTAGTTGTGGGGGTATGATGAGTTATGAATTTGTTAACCCCAATATCAGATATTCGATATCAGAGCCCAGATATCAGATACCCAATATCAGAGCCCATGAAGCAATGTCAAATATCTGATATCATCTCCTCCATGCTAGCCTATAGATACAGTACTTAGGTGCATGGTTTGAACAACAATAGATAGAAGAAATAGTTTTAGTTTTAGTTTGGAGTTATTTTCTTCGTATATTATTTTTTAGTGCTCTTATTTTTCCTAGTGCATGCCCACAGTGTGATGTTTGTAATCGTATGGAAACTTTGTTTGAGTGTGATGTACTTGGATACATTACATGACTAGAAATAAAGATTAAGATTACTCCCATCATTGCAGCATTCACTTAGATTATTATTGCTTTTAATTGTTAAATATTTATTTTTTCCTTTAGTTAACATTTCCATTTATTGCTATTTCCTATCCTTGTCATTAAGTAGAATGTGTATGCCTTAGTCACAAGCACTTAAGTTAAAGTACTTGGTAACCTAGTAGTGTATCATTTAGCACACCCAGTGACATATGCTTGAAAATCCTAAAAGTAGTCTCACGAAGTCCAAGGTGTGTATGAACAATTAAGAGCAGATACTCATCGCACATAGGCTAGTTTAGATTTTACTTTTCATTATTTAATTAATTCATCTCTTTGTCATCATTAGGAGTAGCATAGAATTAGACAACATCATATGCCTCACTTTAGACTAAACCATACGTCACAAAGCTACCACTAGTCCAAGTGGAAAGACAACGAACTACAATTAGAGAATAACGATCTAAATACCACAACTAGTCCATCCATGGAATTTGACCAAATCGTGCATGAACGCTTGTGATTCATATGGTTGAGCATAAGGGTACCTTGCTACTCATCATCTATATAGTGTATGGTGGGATGTGCATCCTCCATTGGCAAGATTACCAACATGACTTGGACCATCTCATGTCCTTGTTCCAAACAACACTCATAAGTGTTGCCATGTCAATATACACTATAAGCAATTTTGAGTATCAAAAAATGCTATCAACCTTTTGGGTTCCTATTGTCAGCCCAAAACTATAGATTCCTTGTCAAATCTCACCTTCCCCAAATGGCCATAGTGTAATAAGGGTTTTGATTAATCCAACCAAATTATGACAATTTGTAACCCCTGAACCTTACAACCTACATGTTAAGGAATATACAAGTCTACTATTCCTTTTTTAATTTTAAGTTTCTTTAAATTTTTGTACTTAGTTTTTTTATTTATTTTTTTAACTCGAGGCTACTTATATGCAATCGAGTCCTACAGTCATGACCATGCCATGTTATGATCATATAAATATTTGTGTGGTGTGGCATGCTCCAGGTACATGAGAACTAGCACTGTGAAAGGTGCTTCCATTACTTTACAAGTTACACACACAATGAAAAGTGGCTTATAAATCTCTTTTATTACCTTTGTTCCATGTCTATGAAAAGGTAGATTCCATTACTTTACATAGTAAGATGGAAAAGTGGCCCATACATTCCTTCTTCCATTGTTGCCTTTGTTATCTTCTTATGATAAAATTGCATGGTACAGAGATTGATGAGCGGCAAGGTACCCCTATGCCCAACCATGCGAATCATGGGCATCCACATGCAACTCAGTCGAATTCTATAAACTGTAAGCACTTGCATACACCAAACTCTAATCAAAAAAACCTTGTGTTAGAACGGTCGTTGTCTTCCCAACCTCACTTGTGGTGTTTTGATGCGATGGTTAAGTGAGATTGAGGCAAATGGCTTTTCTCTTTATCTTCTAAAGTATAATTCTTGAAATGAAATGTAAGGAATGGAATATTGCATAATCTATAATTATCCTAATCTATCTCTTAACTCTTCCTAGCATAAGCATCCACTCCCATCTTCCGTGCACATCCTAAGAATCCCCTAACCACTACTAGGTTACCAGACGTTAAGTGTCACTGGGTTGCCAAGTGTTGGGTTTACATTCAAGATAGTTGTACTTATGGTTTTTACAAGATCTAAAAGAGAAATGATGATTAAAGTGATAACAATGAAAACTTAAGGAATTATTAAAGCATAGAAATATTAAACTATTAAATGCTTAAATGACTAAATCCAATTGTTGCAAGGAATGCTTGAAAAGCTTGTCTTTATTGCTGGTCATGCCAATGGGCTCAGGTACATTAGCGCTTGAATAAAGAGTCGGACACCTTTCTCACACCTACTGCGAGCACTTGGAAAATATTCTAACTCTTCCGGGAACAAACTACAAGAGCTTCACTACAACTGCCAAAAAGATGCCTAAGTATGGTGGAACCACACTAATTTATAGGCTAGAACAAACACTACGTAAACAAGGCAATGTTGACACATGGACAGATGCGTCGACGGGGCCACGTCAATGTGGCCGTGTATATGCAACCTCGTATATGTGGACCAATCGATGCATCAACTGATGAGCACTTCATCATACCCCCACTACTAAGTGAAAACTCATCCTCGAGTTTCATTACAATTTGGAAGGTATGAAGTTCTTATTACAACACACATGACACAACACATCTATAAAGACTCTAACTTTACTAATGCACCAAGTGCCCGAGTGTAAAAGAATGAATTACAAAATGGTGGTGTTTAGAGATAAAATTGCACACCTCAATGATCCTAGATTCTCTGTTGTGCGGAAAGGTGCAAAAATTGCTGAAGAAGATCACACTGTCCCTAGTGGTAGGGGTTCTAATGAACCTTCACCAACCTCTGGTGCATGTGGTGGCTAAGGCATGAATGATGGTTGTCCCGCAACAATTGCAACTTCCAAAGGCAACTGAAAAGCCTCTAAGAGAGCCCTCATTTTCACTTCTTTGCTCCTGGGATCATTCACTATCCAAGCAGCTTCACCAATGTGTGTTGGGACTGGAACTTCCCAAGGACATCGAAGTGCAGGAAAGAGTTCTTTTAGATTGAAAAACCAAGTAGTGAACTATTTTCATTAGATCTTGAATGCTTGGATTGATGTCTACAGCTACTAGTAGTCATTCATTAGTTAGGCCAAGTTCTCAATGACCACACGTTGCCTTTCAAAACAAGTGTAGAGAACTTTGAGTTCCGCATTTGCTATTTCCAAATTTTTTTTTGTCACGTTATGCACTTGGAACTCGCCCTTGTATAAAGAATACGAGGTGTTCACTTCCTTTTCTAGGTCAAACCATGGCCTTCCAGCTGTTAGCATAACTAGGTTTGCATAACGAAGTGATGAGACGCGACATGCATAGTGCCGCGATATCGCGTACGCAATAACGAGGCCGCTGCAATATCGCATCCCATGCGATATCGCGGCCGCTGCAATATCGCATCCCATGCGATATCGTGGTCCGCCGCCATATCTATAAATAAGAGGCGGCACTCCCTTCATTTTCCAATCCTAGCTAGAAGTAGCAAAGCTCTGGCACTTTGAACACTCCAGAGTTAGATTAATTTCCCATGTGCCCGCAGTAGGAGTCCTAGAGTGAATGGCTCTTTATTCGAGTAACTTTGTAACCTGAACACAAGTTGTGTACGGCAATAAAGACAAACTTGATTGGATAAACCTTGCAGTACATGGTTTTATTTATTATTATTTATTGCTTTTCTAGTGCGTACGAGTATGACTTGATTACGAGCATCTACGAATGTGTACAGCTAATCAAGGAATCGGCTACTCATCGCAACGCATGAGTACGACTTGACTACAAGCATTGGCTGCTTGGTAACCCAGTAGCGTATTCCAGGATCTGCACTTGGTAATCCCAGTAGTAGTCCAATGTGTACGGCTAGTTAAGGAATCGGCTACTCATTGCTAGGCTAGAACGTGTGATAAGTACGACTTGGTTACGAGCACTCACGGGTATGTATGGCTAGCCAAGGAATCAGCTACTTATCACACTTAGGCTAAATAGGTGCCTCAGTACGACCACTTCGAGCACTTGCGTTACGTGTGGTGATCCCAGTAACGATTAGCGTTTGGTAGCCACAGTTGCATAGTTCAGGGTGTGTCCGGTAAGTGGGAACGGATACTGACGCTAGTTAATTTAGACTTAGGACATTAGTTAGAGTTAGTTAGTTTCTCAACCCTTTCCTTCATAGCTTAGGAGATAAATTGAAAAATACCAAAAAAATCATATACCTCAAACTTGCTTAACCATACACCGTGACACATACAAGCAAGCCTGGAAAGACAACGAACGATTAACCCCAAGTGTTTCTTGTGGCGTTAAGGCATTTAGTCTGTGGAGTTCGACCAAATAGCGCGTACACGCTCGTATTCGTATGGTTGAGTGTAGGGGTACCTCGCCACTTATCATTGGTGCCATTGCCGGGGACTAAGTCACCAATTGAACATAAGGGATATCACTCACATCGTTGTGAGCTTTAACGAACCTTAGGGTTAATCAGTTAATCCAGAACATTAATTAACGGTAGAAATTGCACACCATTAGGATGGCTTCCTCTCATGAAATCAACTCACCTAAGGGCAACACAGGAGATGGTCAGCCTCATACGCATAACCCAGATCAGCTAGGTCCTAAACAATCCAAGGTCACATATACTCATCCT
>MNCI01032116.1:90822-127579 GCA_015680685.1 Gnetum montanum | reverse complement strand
GACAATGAAGAGCATACCTCCTGTTGCAAAAGAGGGAAAGGATAGGTTGATTAGGACTTGTAGTAGAAGACGTAAGTGCTTGGGAAGAAGAGGTGACACTAAAAAAATGTAAAAACTCCCCCAATTGGTATGCAAGAATGGCAAAATACATCACACAATGGTGATATATAAAGTTTTTGAGCACTGCGTCAACGGGGCCATGTATACGGGGCCTAGTTGATGCAGGGGTATTGTGATCATTGACTAGTGTTGACAAAAGGATAAAAAGCCTAAAACATGGAATTAAAATGCCAAATTAGGATGGTTTAAGAGCTTAAGAGATTGGGGACTCGGCTGAGAGAAAGAGGAAGGTAAGTGGGATGAGAAAAAGAGTCAAAGGTAGGAGAATGTTGTGAGAAAGAACTCTATAGAGAAGAATTCAAGTGATGGTTAGCGTAAAAACAATCAACCAACAATATCAAGAGGATGGAAGACTAACAAATAGAACTAGGGATATGCAAGTGGGTCCTCCCCATAGTAGGCAACAGCCTTAGTAGCCCTTGCATATCATCAACACCAGAGTCCATGGGCCCTGGAGTCAACAAACGGTGATTGCAAGTTAATACTCTCATCCATGAGAACTTGCCGAAGCATTAGGAGTTCATGTACATCATGAAAAACCATCAAAATATAAGACTAGTAGTGAGGTGAGTCATAGAGAGAAATGGATGAAGAGATAGGAGTGGAAATTGGAATTCTGGTTATCGGTCACATGAAACCCAGTGTGCAATTGTGGTTAAGTGACCCGGTAGGACCTTTCTCAAGTTCAGACCCAAAACTAACCACATACAGTCACATCGCAGTAACATGTAAAGACTCGTCCACCCCCAAGAGTACAAGAATGCACTCATGGAGAACCACCAGTCCAACATGCATGAGAGGAAGGAAGTGAAATGGGACTAAGTTAGAGGAGATGAAGCAAGTCCCATAACTAGTGCTTGTGGCCCGTGAGAGGTAGTCTAAGTGGTGTGCTTTGAACTTCCACATAGTTATTATTTTATTTTTATTTTATGGGAACCACACCATAAAAAGACCCATGCTAGTTTGCATGCATTTGACCAAGGGGTGTGCTTTGAATCCTCATGCTTTTATTTTTGTGTTTTTGCGATGAAGACCACACCATGCAAGGCCAAATTACCAAGGAGCTTCCTTGTATGAAAGAACTTGAAGTGGTAAGAAATTCATGAGGACACTTTCGCAAACCAAGGAACAGAAAAGTATGACGAATGTTGCATTCCCCTTGAAGTCACACCTGAGTCAAACCATTGGGTCATCCCCAAGTCTGGGAACTACACAAGTCACAAATTAATTAAAATGTTTTTAAGTGAAGGGGGTTTGCATGTTTCCAAATGGAGGAAAACCATGGAGTGGATGGATGAGTGGATGAAAAGAACTCACTGGCGGTTTTATGAGATGAAAGTAAACATAAATTCCAAGAACAACAATGTGAGGGCGAGAGCAAGATAGAACAAGTGGACCATTTCACTGGACCCATCGCAATGAAAACCAACCACACCACACATCTGATGATAATAAGACAGTTTATTAGTAACCAACTGGAAATTAAACACACACATACACATATAAATAAGTAAACAAAGAAACAGAAAAGTAAATAAAGAAAGAAAAACTAAGTAAGAATTGGCAAACATACGAACGATGTTGAAAATAAAAAAGTTTCAAAAAAATAGTGAGGAGCTTAGTAGAGTGGATTAGCATGGAGAACGGTCTTCCCCATGACTAGGCTGGAAGGAGGAGACCCAAAAAATGGAACGAGGTTGTTCCTGTGATGATAAGGTGGTAGCATTGGTTTGATGGAGTTCATAGAAAGGTTTTAATTGTTACTGATTGACTAACTATGTCCTCATGGGATCCTCAAGTTTGTGTATGAGCAAGGCCTTGGATGGGAAGGTTTTGGAGAAAATATTGGATCCCTCCCATAGTGTTTGAAACTTGGTATGTTGCGGCATGTGTGTGGGGTTCTAGTAGAGTACCTTATCTCCACATCAAAATGTTACCTTCTGAATCCTGAGATCATGATGTTTTTTTATTATAGGCCTTGTGTATCTCATTTGCTAATAGGGCCACTAGTTGATTCTCATCTAGCACACTCAAGTTGATAAGTCGTTCACATTGTGCTAGTGGTAGGTCAAGGCCCAAGTCACTGGCTGTAGATAGTGTCCAGAGTTCTGCATGAAATGGAAGTTTTGGTAGCTTTCCGTACACTAACTCATAAGGGGAGTAACCTATAGGAAGTTTTCAGGCGGAGCAATAGGCCCAAAGGATGTCATTAAGTTTGGTGCTCCAGTCCCTCCTAGATTTACTAATGGTTCAAGTGAGGATTTTTGTAATCTCACTATTGGTGACTTTGTCCTGCTTGTTTGCTTGGGGGTGATAAGGTGTTGTAAATTTATGGGTAACCCCCAAGTGTTGCATGAGTTCATGAAAAGTGATGCCCATGAAATGCATTCCATTGTCTGAGATGAGTGTACATGGCACTACAAACCTATTTATGATTTTTGGTTCGACAAATCATGCGGTAGTGTTTGAAGAATAGTCAATGACGGCTGTCGCCTCCATCCACTTTGTGCAATATTCAATAGCGATGATGATGTATGCCTTCCCTTTGAACATGGGTGTGATGGGACCCATGAAGTCAATGGCCTAAATGTCAAAAGGTTCCAATGGTTGGATCCACTATTGAGGTCCCTCCATTCATGCAGTCATCCCACCATCTCTCTGACATCGTTCATAGGAGTGGGTGAACCATTGTGCATCCCTCAAGAGTGTAGGCTAGTAATATCCTACAAGCGGGATCTTAATGGTTGTGCGTTGTCTAGCATAGTGGCCCCCACAAGGGCCCTCATGAGCATCTTGGAGGATGCGCAATGCATCATCATTAGGAATGCATCATCAAACCAAGCCATCTGCACACACCTTATAAAGGTGGTCGTTGATTTCCATGAAGCACTTGGCCTTATCGAGAAACTGTTGTTTCTGCCAATGGACCCACTCCTTTGGCAATTTCTGGGTTATGAGATAGGTGAGGATGTGGCTAAACCAAGGTGATTCTTTAGGCACCTGCTTATCGATCGCTCCTACGAAGAGAAGTTCATCTAGAAATTGGTCAGAGAGTGGCTTCTCCTCTTCTGCATTATCCCATCACAACCAAGACAAGTGGTCAGCAACCACGTTCTTGGTTCCCTTCTGATCTACCATAGTGAGGTCAAATTCCTGAAGAATCACCAGCCACCATATGATAAAAGGGCTCACCGTTGGTTTGTTCATTAGGAATCGGATGGCACTATGCTCGGGCAATCTTTGAGAAATTTTTGATGAAACGCTGGTAGTAACCAATGTGGCCAAGGAATGACTGAACATCTTTTATAGTGCTTGGTTGCCTAGTGATTCCTTGGATGATCCTAATTTTTTTAGGATCTACGCTAATCCCTACTTGTGAAATACAGTGCCCTAGAACAATGTCCTCTTGAACCATCAAGTAACTCTTTTGTTAGTTGAGCCATAGATTAGTTTCCACACCTCTTTTCAAAACTTGCTCAAGGTGGTCCAAGGCTTGTTCAAACGTGGCTCCATAGGTAGAGAAGTCATCCATGAAGACTTCTACCCCATTTCCAATTTGCTACTAGAAGATGCTGAGGAAAAGGCGTTGAAAAGTGGTAGGCGCATTACATAGGCCAAAGGACATATTTTTGCATGCGAAAGTCCCTCAGGGACTTGTAAATGTTGTCTTGGCCTAGTCTTCTGGTGCAATTTGGATTTGGTTATAGCCACTATAACCATCCAAAAATTTATAATAATAATGCCCTACAATGTATCCAACACTTGGTCCACAAATGGGAGCAGGAAGTGATCCTTGAAGGTAGCCATGTTGAGCAATCGGAAATCTATACAGACCCTCCATTTGCCATCCTTCTTTGGCACAATAACAAGTGGGCTAACACATTCGCTATCCGCAATGGAATAGATGAACCCGGCTTTCAGCAACTGCTCGATTTCATCTTTGATGACCTGCTTCAATTTGGGATTTAACCACCTTTGTGGTTATTTTCGTGGCTTCATGAAGGGGTTGATATAAATCCAATGTTAGCAGACCCTACAATCAACTCCTGTCAATTCAAGATATGACCATGCAAAAGCGGCCTCCCATTTGTTCACCATCTTCAGCAACTTCTTCTTTTGCTGAGGAGCAAGGGTGGCATTGATAATCACTAGCCTCCCATTCTACAAAAATGCATATTCTAAATGGGCTGGTACAGATTTGAGTTCTAAGGGCTCCTGTTTAAAACTTTCAAGGATTTGTAACTTTCCCCAATCATCATGGTCATCAACAGTGGATACTTTTTGATGGACCTTTTCCAAATCATCCATGCTTTCTACATAGGCATGTACAAGCCTCTCAGATGGTTCCATGCAGTTAGCCACTGGGTACCTTCTTGATTTGTGGCTGTAGTGTATAGGAATTTTTGAACTTGCGATTCTTTGGTACACTAACTACATGCTTGAATAGATGTCCACTTAGCAGACCATAGCTACTGCACATAGTTGCACCCAGAGTCACTGTACGTAATTCATAGAACACGCTTCTTCTCAATCTTTCCAAAATGATTTTCCTTTGAAATTTCAAGGGAGAGATCTCAGAATCCCAATCATGCATCCACCATGCTCAGCCAGGCTCTTCCCATTATGATTGGAAAGTTCCCCTTGCAATTCTCAACATGAATGACAAGGAAGTCAGCAGGATAGGACCACCCACAAATGGTGGTCACAATGTCTTCCACCAATCCTAAGGGAACAGTAATGGATTGGTATGCCAGCTCGAGCCAAATGTTGCTCTTCTTTAACAGCGGTAGGTTCCAAGTTTTGTACATGTCATGTGAAATCAAGTTGACTCCTGACCCCGAATCCAAAAGAGCTATACATGGTTTATTTCCTACCACTTGAAGATAGATGAGGGGGCTTCCCAGATTAGTCAATTTTTGAGGATGATGGCCTACCTTTATCCATTCCATCACAACATGTGTGAGCATGACAGTCTATACATTAGAAGCCATTTGGTTTGAAGGCTGCTTGAAGGGTGGAATGGTGGAGGCGATTGAAGGTTCAGAGGCACTAGCCACAGGTGTGTGTGAGGGTATGTTTAGGTTATTGGGCCGGAAGAAGGGACATTTCTATGGCTTTGCTTCTGGTCCACTCGGTTGAGGAGCCAATTGTAAGTTGACAGCCCTCATAGCATTACATTGCTATGGCTGTGGTGGTATTTCCCCCTACATAGGTGGAGCAAGTGGTAGTTGAGTGGGGTGTTGTTGAGTAGGGACAGTAGGAGAAGGTGATGGAGGATAGTAGAGATGTCGATTCTCCCCCTTAAGGTGATGGAGACTATGCTCAGAAGTATTCTAGGGGGTGGTAATGATTTTAAAAAGTTGCGTAACTAGAAGAGTCCCACAAGGAGACTGGTTGCTAAACATAGTACCCATAGGATTTTGGCTATTAGTATGGGTACTGCTACCTTGGAGGTGGCATCCCCCACGATTGTGGGTGCTACCATTGCTAAAAATATGTGTAAGGTTTCAGTGGCTCTCCACTTGGATAATATCCTTACTACTGGTGGAACTGCCTAGGATTGCCTTCTGGGTAAGGCAACCTTCAGGGTGTTTACCTCTTTGCCAAGTGAGGATTCAATGCATACATCCTAGACTCTTGTAAATGCAAGACCATGGGACAACACCCCTTAGGATGTTTGTATTGGCATATGTCACATTCATCATCTCCTTCTGTATCAGAGTCTACAACCTATTCTGCTACAACAACTTTGTCCTTACCTTTATGGTAGGCATGTTTAACTTCCTTCCTCCTACACCAATCACGATCATTACTCTACTCTTTGGACTCCTCTGAAATTTTCAGAACATTTTAAAATTTTTCATCCAAAGAGTCCCACATCTTATCAACCTTGGTTGATATTTTAGAAGAAAATTTTTGTAGGGACAAGGTTTTACAGTTCATCGCTGCATCTAGTGGTGATTCTTCCTCATTTTCACAAAATTGAACTTCCCTCTTTCTGATGGAGGGATTCTGATTATACTCTTCTGCACTTTCCTTCTTTCTAAGTTCCCCCTCTTTTTTAGCCACTTGCTCAATTAAGCACTATAGTTAATGGGCCCTTAGCTCTGATAGTCATCCTTGGGCGTACATGCCAAGGATCTTTCTGGTTTCAAAGCAAATCCCATCAATGATATGGAAAAGTTGTGCTTGCTGAGAGTAGCCATGACCAGGGCATCAATGTAACAATGAGTAGTATCTACTCATGGCTACATCAAGGGTTCATGACCACCTCGCTTCCATCCTTGGATCTAGCATCTCAGGTTAGCCATTCTGAAGTAGGTTTGATACTTGTTGTTGAAGATTTCCAGCATCATACTTCATCTCCTGATTGATTCCAGCTCCAAAGACCAATACCAGCTTCCCGCTTCTTTGATGAGTGTGTGAGGGAATAGCTTAAGTTTCTACCAATCATTATCTATGTTTTGCAGGGTGCAAGCATCATGAAATGCTTACAAGTAAGTCTGTGGATCACCATTATATCCTCCTTCAAATCTGCAGATGTTGTTCATGTTAATGCGCTTGATCCGACTATCTTTCAAGTGCCTACTGGGTATTTGAACTACCTCAACAATATTTAGCATACTTCGAGTAGCCAATAGTGGTTCATCCGAGTCATAGTCCTGCTGAAGGCCACGATGTCTGTGATGATTTTGGTTGACTCTCCTTTCTTGACTATGAGATTCGTGTGATTGTTCATGCCCTCCCTCACATCGTTCCTTTTAGCCCTTGTGACCACCATCACTGAAACACCACTAATTTCAACCTAACACTTTGAAATGAGAACAACTCAGAGCCTCTTGAGCTTTCGAGAGGCAACAATTTAACTAAGGTGTGGAATTCACACTAGGCTTTTCAAGCTGGGCTTGCCCTCAATGTGAGCAACTCCAACGACTTCAAGATCAAGTCAAAGATGGTTCAATCTGAAGGTGCAAGTCATCCTCAAGGGTCACTATTTTCCACTTCAAGTTTTAGCATTCGGGAGTTCAGATTTTAGGCCATATTACACAAATTTTTCTAGGTCATGCTAAGGTCACACTAAGGTCACACTGGTAGCGTGAGTATAGTGTAAGCAACTCCAAGAGCCTTAAAATTGAGATCAAAATGGTCTGACTTCGAAGGTGAAAGTCATCCTCAAGGTCCATTGATGACTACTTCAAGTCCTAGCCTCTAGAATTCTAGACTTCAAGTTCAAAATCACAAAATTTTATCACTCACGCTGAACTCATGCTGAGGTCACGCTGACAGCATGAGTCCAGCATGAGCTACCAAAAGTGGCTTAAATCAAGACACACTCAATCTCGATTTTTAACATGAAATTCACTCTTAGGGTCAATCACAGCCAGGCAATTGTTGTGCTCAAAGAACAGGCTTCAAGGATCAAAAATTGGTGTGAAATATGTCATTTTCATCAGGTCACGTTGACGTCACGATGGCAGCTTGAGTACAGCATGAGTACTAATCACGCCCGGTCAAAAGCACACCAAACACATGCTGAGGACACGCCAAGACAAAATAAACTCATGCTGGAAGCCTTTGTAAAATAGAAATGCCTCAAACAGCCACAAAACCACTCACATCAGCATCCTACAGTAGTCAATCCATGAATCGAGAAGTTCCAAGCGAGCTGGAGTCAATTTCTCTTGTTGTACACTCATTTTTGTAAATTTTCATCATTTGTGAGCTTGTCAAGCTCTTACACTCCAAATTGTATCTGCTTCTATGGGCATAAGCTAGCTTGCATAAGCCAACACACGCTATAAGATATAGTGCATCTGGTCAAGAACATAGCTTGCCTACACACATCCAATTCACACATAGCTATCCATCAAACATGTGTCACATCATCCGTTTTCCTCTCATCTCTCAGTTGTTGATTCCATCCATGAATTCCATGCCCGACCCTAGCCAAACCTTATAAATACCCCATCCATTCACATAAATGGGGCTGGAAATTTTGAAGTTTGATGGCTTTGGGAGCATTGACTAGCAAATTTGGAGGCTCAGACGCACGCGACTCTTAGCATTCAAGCACCTGTAAACACATCACCCCAGGGCTTAGCGCTTGACTTGCTATCCACACATGCAACTACGCTTTGACCGGTGCACATCATTGTTAAGCAATACAATACAATTCATTATTTCCTTCCATTACATTGTTTGCTCTATTTTTATCTATTTTACACTTTTGTATACGCCATCGTGATTACGCTCTATTTACATTTTGTACGTTACTAGTTATGATAACCCCAATGCAAGCCATAGCTTATGCTTGGGGAAGTCCTTGGCTGATTTGTATGCAAACCATCCAAGGCACTTTGCCTTCATTTTTCTTTTCCTGCTTGCCTTCACATGAAGGCAAGGTCTACTGTGTCTCTTTGATAATCTTTCAGCTTGTGTTTTCACCTTCTAGCCTCACATCGACAATTTCGGTTAATACAGTAAATTGGTGCTAGAAGGAGGACCAACTTGTTTACCGTCTCATCAAAATGTTGATCACACTACCTTTAAATGCTGCGTAGACCAAGTGCCGAACTCAAGCCTAGCTTGCTCAAGCTCACCCTAGTCTGCTCACGCTAAACTAATCGAGCGTACAACCCTGCAAAACTCTTACACTATGGCAAGTATTTCAAGCTCTGCAACTACATCACCAAAATCCAAACAACATGCACATGCTTCTTAGACAAGCTGCTTCATAGATAGCTTGCCAAGTAACATTCCCACCACCACCCTCAACCAATCGTAGTGAGCTCCTCTCAATACTTACTTGGCTCACGCTCAGCTTGTCAAGCCAACTTGCTCACACCCAACTTGTCAAGCTAGCTTACTCACGCCCAGCTTGCCCGCTCACGCTCAGCTTGTCAAGCCAACTTACTCATGCCCAGCTTGTCAAGCCAACTTACTCATGCCCAGCTTGTCAAGCCAACTTACTCATGCTACTATGGAATCTTCCCAGATTAACATAGCGATGTTGTAGATCTCTGACTTTGGGGCCGGGACCTTGAACCCTGTGACTACGACATAACCCATAACTACCATTGAAGCAATAAACCCTCAAGGGCCAACTCGCCAATCACTTAGGCTACAGGGTAAGGACCTTACTTATGCAATCCTCACACCAGAACAATATAACTTCATTTGTGTGAAGATTCAAGCCAAATTTCCTATTGACCACATAGAAAGAGAAGCGAAGAAAAACTATGATCTCATTTACAAGGGAGTTCGTGAGTTTACTCCCTCAGCATTTGACATAATCCCCCTTTCCGAGCCCCATCATCGACTCATATCTTAGCTTCTCATGGCAAGGAATCAAACCTTACAGCCACCTCTGATAGAGCCTCAGAGCAAAGATGAGGAAGACGACTTTGCAGCCCAATCTGAGCATGGGGATTCATACCATACCGTTAGTCCTCATGCCCATACAAACCCATCATTCCAACCATTCCTAGAAGAGACCATACTTCTTCCTTTATCTGCAAATACTCAAGCACCAATTTCTCTATAAGAAGTACCCACTTATATTCCCACCTTCTCCATGCCCAACATTTAATCTGATACATCCATCTCCATCATACCTCCAGTCACTGCGTTACCCCCTCCTCAAACTAATGCAAGGTCAATCTTCCGACCCCTAGTAATTGGGATGCCATTAGTCATACCAGCTTCCACGTACATCCACTACATACCACAACACATCCACCCACTACTTACCAGCTTCCACATCCACCCACTACATACTACAAAGCCATGGAGCACCTCTGGTTACTTCAATCCAACATGTTTAAGGTGTCACCTCACAACCTATGGCTGAGCAATGAGTTTCACCAGCTGTCTAGCAACACCAACCTACTCACTATAACATGCCACACCCTGCAATCCCATCCTTGAATGTTGCTTCACCACAACAACTGACAATCCAACAGTCTCCCTTTCCACAAACAATGCAACAATCAAACTACTACCAATCACAATCTACTCAACTAGCCGGTCTGCCTACCACCCAAGAGTGGGCAGACACAAAGAAAATGATGCACTCATTAACCAAGGAGTTAAAGCATCTTAAAACTGCAAACACTGAAGAATTCAAGGTGTTGGACTTCTACCAAGATGACCTAATCAACCTTTTAGTTCCACTGTTAACCTTACTAAAGGGAATCTCATTACCTCAACTAACCAAGTACAATGGAGAGGGAGATCCAAATGCCCATCTAGTAACATTTCGACTAGAAGTTCTATTGCTTCAGGCCTAGCCTCATACAATTCTACCTGTATTTGCTATGCCCTTGACAAGAAAAACCTTAGATTGGTACCGAGCTTTACTCTGTAACTCCATATCCTCTCTAGAGGATTTGTTACATTAGTTCGTTACCTATTTCAAATATAATTTAAAGCCTGAAGCCACACTAGATGGTCTGATTCAAATTAAACAGGCACCATTAGAGCCAGTACAAAAATTTATCCAAAGGTGGAGTGAAGCCCTAAATGAACTTCATGAGCCCATCCCTGAAACATACTTGCTTACCATCCTTAAGGCTACTGTGAATGACTTCGTTAAATCAAAACTTTATTATTTGAGTACCCATACTTTGAGTCAAGCATTCGCACAAATGAAGAACATAGAAGAGGCACCGCAATCAAGTAATGATCTAGCTTACTTATCCTTTAGGAGCCAACATATGAGGAAGGATAAGGATAAATCTAAAACGACAGTAGCAGCAATGGCGGAGACAATCCAACCTAACAATTCAGGATAGAAAGGAAAACAACTCACAAACATGGATCACAATCGTACATTTGAATGAAAAGATCCTACCCAATACACACCCTTACCTATGAAGCCTTCACAATTATTAAATCAACTTCTAAGGGCCGAGTTAATCAAACATAAACAAATGTCCCTTGCAGTGTCCCAAAAACATGATCGATTCTGTGAGTTGGCTAAAAACTCAACTTTAGCAATAGCCAATGAGCCCCCCATTCCAAGAGGCTTTAGGTTGGACAGCTTCTATGAATATCACCAACGGTGTGGGCACGGAATTAACTACTACTTCACCTTAAAGCAAGATATATAGCGCATGATTGACTAGGGTGAAATAGTATTTGATGAGGCAAATCTAGTAAAGCCCCTCAACCAACCCATGGGGGTCTACAAGGATCCTCTCAGTACTAAGGACGCACCATATGTGATTAACACTATCCATGTGGACAATGGACAAGGCATCCCTCAAAAACCTTTTGTAATTCGTAGGTCTTCTAAAACTACATCTACCTCAACACCTCCCCAAATCCCTCTTGTCATATGCACATTCCCTGCACCCCAAAAATCATTCGTCGTTCACGTACCTCCTTCTGTCGCAACAGCAACCACCCCATTAGAAACCTAACCCACTCCCTTTGTGATCTGGGTTCCAAAACACCCTAACATGCAACCCCCTACAATTCCCTCATGACCCTTGTAAGAGCGCCTTACTGATAGGCTGACAAGAGAGAACCTAGAAAAAGAACATCACAAGCACGAATTGGGACCACTGAAGCCCATATTGCTAAATGTTGTTCCTATGGTTCCATCCACTAGTGAGCCTAGCACAAGTCATCGAGACAAGGATACTAGCACTCTCAGTGTCCAAAACTCAACATCCCTAGTTACTAACACAAGAATCCCTCCACTGGAGATATGAATGCTAGGTAAAATGGACAAAGTCTCCACAGACAAGAGCATCCCAAGTGGTAAGGATCTAGTGAGTGCATTGACCCAAGTCACATGGTCTTTGAAGCAAAAGAACACCTCCTTAAGCTTGTATGATCTAGTAATGACCTCACTAGTACATCGGAAAGCTCTCATGCGTATGTTGACTTTGATTCCTATTAGTGAGGACCTTCCTATAGATGAGTCATCCATCTATGCAGTACTATCCTCACAACCTCAAGAATCGAGGCCCACATCCCTAGAATTTTGTGCCAATGATATTAAGTGAGATGAGAAAACTAGAGAGGTCACTACAACCCCTATGTTCATAATGATACAAGTCAACCACTTCAAGATACGTAGGGTGCATGTCGATGACGGTGTAGCAACAAACTTAATACCCTTTCCTATCATCAAAAAACTAGGTCTGACAGAGCAAATACGGCCCACAACAACTTCTTTTTTATAATCCTTTAGTGGTTCCCGTGTTGTGGTAAAAGGCATGCTTACCTTGGATTTCGTAGCAGGGGACCAGTTCCCCACATCGGCTGAATTCATAGTGGTTGATGAAATGTCGGGATTCAATTTGATCCTAGGACAACCTTGGTTAGCTCAGCTTAGAGCCATATCCTCACCAATCCATCAATAAATCCACCTACCTTATGAGGACGGTAAAATCATCATACATAGAGACACAACAACATCACTCACTCCCTCATACTCAGGAATGGATCAAGGGTCAAAGGTTGAGTTCTCCGAGCCTAAACAAGAAACCATGAGCGCACTTTAAGACACAAACCAACTATTGACCCATGATCCTACTAGAATTGACGAAGCACTGGACGACACAGACATAGGAGCCATTCTCGCTGACGTCTCTTGGTTGAAGCTACCTTTTAACATCTCCAATGAAGGGGAAGGGGAGTATAAGATAATACCTACATGTCCTACCCCTCACGTCAAACTACAAAGAATAAAAAAACAACTCGATAACTAGGGCAAACTATCGAGTGTCCAAAATGATGTTAAACTACCAACCATCTGGTATGATGTTAAACTACTAGCGAACGTCCACGATGACGTTAAACTAGCCACGGTTAGAAATGGCTGGTTCCTTTTGAGTTTCCCAAAACCGTTATTGCTTTCAACCCACTATGGCCTAAAACTAGTAATCCCTCTTTCTTTTTTCAACATAGATGCAATGGTCCACCATGACTCTAAACTGATGTGCATTGCCCAAAATGGCCTTAAACTAGAGCTTAGTATGTTGCAAGTTTACAAACTCTCGTAACATTATGCCAAATTTTCATTTACATGTCACAAGTTGCAATTTCAATTCACGCACTCTCGTTACTTTTCTTTTTACAAATATTTTCCTTACGTTTTGTTCTACATTTTGGAATCTCATTTTATATTCAGCTACATGCATATGTTCATAATATACCTTAGAAAATAAGGAAAACAACAAAAAAAAGAGAGGAAAAACAAAAATGTGTGTATATATATATATATAATATTGAACATCAACATGGCAATAGAATGCCAACACATTGTTCCACGATTAAATCCATATCATTGCATCTGTCCTCATATATTTCCGTTAGACATCAAAAATCCAAAAACATTTGGTAGCTAAAGCTGGACTAACAGTTAGCTCACACATTAGTACTAGGAGGGGGCTGGCCCCCAAAATCCTCCACATTATCCACTCCCACTCCACTGGGGCCAGCCTCATCATTACTATGTCCCTATGACAAAACAAAAAAACAAACAAACAGGTAAGCATAACAAAACAACTCATGAATACAAAACCTGGAAGAACAGTAACACTAACACTAAAAACAATACGACCATACAAAAGTAAGCACCATAATAAAACATTCACAGGTGAAGAGGGCCTTACTTAGTCACCAAGGTGTACAATAACGAAGGATTCAAACTTACTAACATGGGCGGGAATGAGTTTGCTAATCCAACAAATCACCTGTACCTGAAACGATACTATGTTTGATGAAGTTGAGGTACGTAACGGTCTTGGCATCACGACCTAAAACTGATACCATAGAATGGTCTTGGGGCTATGACTTGAAACTGGCACCATAGAGTGTCTTGGCATCATGATAGTAAACCGACACCATAGAGCTCCATCCGGTATGACACGAAACTACCACATTGTCCGCCATGACATAAAACTAGCATGCAGAGTTCACTAAGACTATAACTAGTTTGCCTCTTCACAGTCCGCTATGACTATAAACTAGCATTGCACCATCTGCTATGACGCTAAACTAGCATCATCCAAAGGGTTATGATGTGAAACTAACCCACAACAGTCCGCTAAGACTCTAAACTGGCAACATCATCGATGACCAGGAAATACTTGAAAAGATATGTTGCTACAATTGGTTGTACATGTTTCACAAAGACTTGCTACATAATTTGTCTCATGGACCCTAATGAAGTTGATGCTATTCATGATTCTTTCTACTTTGAAATTGCACATGGTGGCTTCATCTCCTTAGTTGTTTTCAAATTTAAAGCACTTAGTTAACCGAATCATTTGTGGTTTTCTTGTCTTCTTGGAGTTGTGCTTGCAGGATGACATGCCTAAGGAGTTCGTGCATAGATGCACTTCATCATGACAACAAGGTATCACATTCTTCCTTATGCACGTAATTGGGTTAATCAATCCATTCATAAGTACATTCCTAACTCCTGATACATTCCCTATTCCCCACCATGTTCCCCTTATCCTATTCAGTTACACCTCCTTGATACATTCTACTCACCCCAAAGCTCTTGATGCACTATTGCACACTATGATTCTCTAAGCAGTTGCAACACAAAACACAGTACATAGTACATGATACAAATGCAAGCACATGAGCATGAGTACTGCACTAAAAGCAAGCTCTTTCAAAAAGACCAAAAGGACCAAAAAGAAAAAAAAACAAAAACAAAAAAGAAAAGAAAAACAAACAAAAAGAAAAAGAACAAAAACATCAAAGAGAAAAATGCATGGAAAAGGTCTTCATGACCCCATCGACATCATAGACCAAAGACCATTGGCTCTTCTCATACAAGCCCCAGGTGGGAAGGCAATTATCTTGAAGAAATGGTTACACTCGTGTCTCAAATGATCATGTCGCACATCATCGCGTGGCTTTGGCTGTTTACAATGGGCTCTTGTAAACACTCTACAAGAGTCTCATTTCTCCAAAGAACGCATTTCCTATGTCTTGGTTCCGAGTCTGCTAAACACTGGCTACTCACAAGGACCAAAAATATGGCTCGTTCACGTGAGAGTATTCCTCTCCCACAATTCCAGCAACAATTATAACCCTTGATCAACTCCTGACTCCCTTGGGTTACAATCAATCCCCTTTGCATCTTGAACTACATTTCCCCAATCCCATGTACTTTTAAGCACGGTGTGATGACATCCAGCTAGGGGCTGACGAACAATACTTGGTACTTGGTTGGTCATGGTGTTTTGTACTTCTTTGTCAACGCCTCTCAGGTGGATTCCTCCAAACATCAACAAAGAGGGGCCAATGAAACACCACTAATTTCAGGCTAACACTTTGAAATGAGAACAACTCATAGCCTTTTGAGCTTTCAGGAGGTAAAAATTTGACTAAGGCATGGAATTCATGCTAAGCTTGTCAAGCTGGGCTTGCCCTTAGCGTGAGAAACTCCAACGACTTCAAGATCAAGTCAAAGATGGTTCAATCTAAGGGTGCAAGTCATCCTCAAGGGTCACTATTGTCCACTTCAAGTTTCAGCATTCAGGAGTTTAGATTTTAGGCCAAATTGCACAAATTTTCCCAGGTCATGCTAAGGTCACACTGAGGTCATGCTAGTAGCGCGAGTACAGCGTGAGCAACTCCAAGAGCCTTAAAACCGAGATCAAAATGTTCTAACTTCAAAGGTGCAAGTCATCCTCAAGGTCCATTAATGACTACTTCAAGTCCCAGCCTCTAGAATTCTAGACTTTAGGTCCAAAATCACAAAATTTTGTCACTCACACTAAACTCACGCTGAGGTCACGCTGACAGCATGAGTCCAGTGTGAGCTACCAAAAGTGGCTCAAATCAAGACACACTCACGCTCAATTTTCAACATGTAGTTCACTCTCAGGATTGATCACAGCCAAGCAATTGTTGCACTAAAAGAACAGGCTTCAAGGATCAAAACTTATTGTGAAATGTCTCATTTTCATCAGGTCACGCTGAGGTCACGCTGGCAGTGTGAGTACTAATCATGCCTAGTCAAAAGTATGTCAAACACACGCTAAGGACACACCAAGACAAAATAAACTCACACTGGAAGCTTTTGTGAAACAAAAATCCCTCAAACAACCACAAAACCACTCACATCAACATCCTGCAACAGTCAATCCACAGATCGAGAAGTTCCAAGTGAGCCGGAGTCAATTTCTCTTGTTGTATACTATCATTTTTGTAAATTTTCACCATTTGTGAGCTTGTCAAGCTCTTATGCTCCAAATTGTATCTGCTTCTATGGGCGTAAGCTAGCTTGCGTAAGCCAACACACGCTGTGAGATACAATGCATCCGATCAAGAACATAGCTTGCCTACGCACGTCCAATTCACACATAGATGTCCATCAAACATGTGTCACATGATCTGTTTTCCTCTCATCTTTCAGCTGTTGATTCCATCCATGAATTCCGCGCCCGAGCCTAGCCAACCCTTATAAATACCCCATCCATTCACATAAATGGGGTTGGCAATTTTGAAGGTTGACGGCTTTGGGAGCATTAACTAGCAAATCTGGATGCTTAGACGCACACAACTCTTAACATTCAAGCACTTGTAAACACATCACCTCGAGGCTTAGTGCTTGACTTTACATCCACACATGCAACTACACTTTGACCAGTGCACATCTTTGTTAAGCAATACAATACACTTCATTATTGCCTCCCATTACATTGTTTGCTCTGTTTTTATCTATTTTAGACTTTTGTATACGCCGTCGCGGTTACGCTCTATTTACATTTCGTACATTACCAGTTACAATAACCCCAACACAAGCCATAGCTTACGCTCAGGAAATTCCTTGGTTGATTTGTGTGCAGACCATCCAAGGCACTCTACCTTCATTTTTCTTTTCCAGCTTGCCCTCACACGAAGGCAGGGTCGGCTGTGTCTCTCCAATAATCTTTTGGCATGTGTTTTTCCCTTCTAGCCTCACGTCGATGATTTCGGTCAGTACAATCACCCCAATCCCTTCTACCATGGTTACAATCGGAATCAAAACTGGATGAAGATAGCGTGGAGTGAGAGGATGGAGAAGAGGGAGGGGAATTGCCACCACCTCGATGTCGATCTCCTCCTCTACTCTTATGATGGCCTCAATCTTCATGCCCATCATTACTTTTTCCATGACCTTTCTTGCGCGACCCCCCATCTTCCTAGGGGTCCTGGTCACTTGATTGTTTGCTTTGAATGATGGATTCAATGATTTGATGCATCAAAGGAGGTTCGGCTGAATGAGAATCATGAAAGACATGTTCCTCATCATCCTGCAGTCCTTGTAAGAATAAGGGGTCACTAAACTGTTTCCCCTTCATGTGTTCGTGTCATTCTGCCCGTTGCTGGTCTCGTAGACATTGTGCCTCAGTTGGATGATAGTCTCAGTAGTCATGGTCCTCCATGACGTACTCCACACTACGGTCCTAAATGCCTAGTCTGGTAAGATTGTGGAATAGCATTCTAGGATTTGATCGGTCAGGCAGTAATATGATGTTGCCCTCCATGTCTCGCTAGTGAAAATGCTCATCCTAATGTAGGATAAAGGTGAAGTTGGGGACATATTGATCTGGATGCGTGTATACCACCCAACATTCTTGTGGCACCAGTGGGTTGGATCCATCTTGCCTATGAGAAGAAGACATTTTGGATGTTAGAAAATCCACTAATTGGTGTACCTTACTTTTTACTTAGACCGCTTAGCGTGCATAGATGTTACTATCCTAGGTCCATTCCAATGAAGTGAATGATAATTTTGCTAAGGTTAGATGATGCATGTAAGACTAATAGTCCCTAACAACGGTGCCAAAGATGAGCAGCAAGGTACCCCTATGTCCAACCATGCGAATCACAGGCATTCACACGCAACTCAATTGAATTTCGTAGACTGTAAGCACTTGCATACATCAAACTCTAACCAGCAAAACCTTGGGTTAGAATAGTTGTTGTTTTCCCAACCTCACTTGTGGTGTTTAGATGCGATGGTTAAGTGAGATTGAGGCAAATGATTTTTATGGCTTTTCTCTTTATCTTCTAGAGTCTAATTCTTGAAATGAAATGTAAGGAATGGAATATTGCATAATCTATAATTATCCTAATCTATCTCTTAACTCTTCCTAGCATAAGCATCCACTCCCATCTTCCGTGCACATCTTGAGCATCCCCTAACCACTACTGGGTTACTAGACTTTAAGCATCATTGGGTTGCCAAGTGTTGGGTTTACGTTCAAGATGGTCATACTTATGGTTTTTATAAGCTATAAAAGAGCAATGACAATTAAAGTGATAACAATGAAAACTTAAGGAATTATTAAAGCATAGAAATATTAAACTATTAAATGTTTAAATGACTAAATCCAATTGCTGCAAGGAATGCTTGAAAAGCTCATCTTTATTGCTGGTCACGCCAATGGGTTCAAGTACATTAGCGCTCGAATAAAGAGCCAGACACCTTTCTCACACCTACTGTGGGCACTTGGAAAATATTCTAACTCTGGCAGGAACAAACTGCAAGAGCTTTGCTACAACTGCCAAAAAGATGCCTAAGTGTGCTGGAAGCACATTTATTTATAGGCTAGAATAGACGCTACGTAAATGAGGCCACATAGACGCATGGACAGATGCGTCAACGGGGCCACGTCAACGCGGACGCGTATATAGGGCCCCATCTACGTAGCCCAGTCAACGCATCAACTGATGAGCACTTCATCAGAGATGTATCGTGTTAAGCCCCACTTTACTCAGACAAGGTTAATGTAAGAATGACAACAATGACACCCATCATGTTAACGTAGGTCAGTGCCCTACACCATAACAATCAAAAGGGTATCTCCCCTTATTTTACAAGCTTAACACCCATCATGTTAACATAGGTTGGTGCCCTACACCATAATAATCAAAAGGGTATCTCCCCTTATTTTACAAGCTTAACAAAAGTGGACCATAAATTTCTTTTTCCAATAGTGCTTGTTTTATTATATCTCATTTTATTTTACAATGACATTTTTACTATCTTTTTTAAAATAAATTGGACAGTAAGGCAAGTGTTGGGCAATGCTTTTTAAAAAATGGTTGTAGTTAAGAAGAAACTTTTAGTTTTTTCAAGAGTATTGGAACCTGAAATAATTGTCATATAACTAGATCTTAAAATATATAATTGAATTAGAACTTAATAAATCAACATTACTCTACAAAATCAAAATAACTAACCTCCTATATTCACGAGACAAAGCTATACGATTGTCATCCATGTTATCTTCTTTGAAAGATAATAAAGCATGGTTTGATTTTGTTGATTCAAACACACTTTATTACTGAGAAGCTGTTGCATTGTTTTCTAAACCCACCGCTGATTCCCGGTGGCCCTATTTTCTCATACTAGGCCTTATGTTTTATAAGATTTATTTTGGTAAGCCGCTCAATCGGCCAGTTGGCTACCAACGGTCTTAAAAATTTGGTCAAAATAGTCGGCCCACTATGAAAATAAACATGCGAAAATTCTGAGGGAATAAACGTTTCTCTGACGACAGAAAATGCAAAAGCCGCGTTACCCTGTTGAACCTTCATTACCGACCTTGGACATTTTAGGGAAACACGTTCTGTAACGATTCCTTGTTTTTTCACTCGACTCGTGGGAAAATTTTTGAGACGTCGAAATCTAGTCAACAGTAGTCTACCATTCACTTATTTCAAAGTTAAAAGTTCTTTGTTTTTTGCGTTTGGTTTTCGTCGATTTCAGCCTGCCGTCGATGCGCAAAGGATTAATGGTGGGACTGGTGAAGGTCTTACCTTAATAACCAAACGTTTTTTTTTTTTTTTTTTTTTTGCGTTTGGTAATTTCAGCTTTAATAGTGGGGATTGGTGAGTGTTTTACCTTAATAGTCAAAAGTTCTTGGTATTTTTTGGTAATTTCAGCTTGCCATCAATGCTCAATGCTCAAAGAATTAATGATCGGAACTGGTGACTGTCTTACCTTAAGAATCAAAAGTTCTTTGCTTGTTGCGTTTGGTAATTTCAGCTTGCCATCAATTGCGTTTGGTAATTTCAGCTTGCCATCAATGCTCAAAGGATGGGGAGGACTGGTGGCTATCTTACCTTAATCGTAAAAAATTTCTTTGCTTTTTGTGTTTGTTATTGGTCAATTTAAGCTTGCCGTCAACGCTCAAAGGATTACTGGTAGGGACCGGTGAGTGTCTTACCTTAATCTCTCAACCATTGCCTTTCACACTTGTGATTGCTTTACCAGTGTAATCAACGTGACAATCCGACTTAAAATTCGAGTTTTCACGTTGCTGAACGCTTTTTTCTGGAATGTACAGTTCATTGAACAAAATGAAAACATTACAAAAATTCATTTAGGAATTTTATATCTGCAAGGAAATGGCATGAAGGTCTGTGCAGTCTGCACTGCATATCGGTATACTGGTTAATTTCATGCTTCAATGGCCTCTGCAACAGCATTGTCTGGAATGTTAGTTTCGTCGCTTCTGCTATCATGTCTTTTTTTCATTTTCCCCGCTGTTGATGCTACAACAGATACAGATGCAGAGGGTGCCCTGAATGATGTCAAAGCTTTGATTGAATTGAAGAGAAGCATAACCAGCGATCCTCTTTCAGTTGTAGCAAATTGGGATGATGCCACTGCTCCAAATGCATGCAATTGTATCAGCTGCTCCAGCAACAAGAAGCATCCGGGAAGAGTTGTTCAAATCTCTCTGTCCAACGCTACCATGCGTGGATCCGTGTCTCCCCACGTTGCCAACATCTCATTTCTGCAGGTACTTGACATTCCCAATAACTATTTCTCTGGACGAATCCCATTATCGCTTGGCAAATTGGGTAGGCTTAGAGTGCTGAATCTCTGTTCCAATGAATTCCAAGGACCAATCCCTCATACCATAGGAAACCTTTCTTCCCTGCAATTTCTTTTTCTCTGCGTGAATTCCTTAACTGGCGAGATTCCTCAGTCGCTCTTTTCACTCAAGGCCCTTAAGAAGCTCAATCTTGGCGAAAACCAGTTAACTGGACAAATACCTTCCTGGTTGGGACTTCTCCCCAGACTTGAGCTCCTCGACCTTTCTGAGAACAAGATGGTATGTTCAACCTGGCAATCTATCCTTAGTAAAACGCCTCTCTATTTCCCAAAACTTCTTGACTGGTTCAATTCCTGCTCGCTTGGTCGTCTATGCCATCTAAAACAAATTCTTTTTCATGGGAATCATCTCACTGCAACCATTCCCCATTGTTTAAGCAACCTCACAGCTATTTCCGTCCTAGATTTCAGTGCAAACAGTATACAAGGTCATCTTCCTGCTTGGGTAGGCAGCCTTCACCAGCTGCAGAGTCTCGAACTATTTTCCAACAATTTTAGTGGTGAAATCCCAGAATCATGGGGAAATCTCACCCAAATCCAGTACCTTGAATTGGGCGAGAACAGACTGGTTGGACCGCTACCTTCGTGGTTCAGAAAAATGTGCAGTCAGTTGTACTGGTTGCATTTGGGCTCCAATTACTTCACAAGTGGAGTGAGCAACAGCAGGCAGCCTATTCCGTTCTTGAAAGCTCTGTCCAATTGCTCTCGTTTGAGTTTTATGAGTCTTCGCGATAACCTATTAACAGGAACACTGCCGCCCAATTTAGGAAGTTTCTGGCCAAATCTCCAGCAACTTCATCTGCCCAGCAACTTCATTTCAGGCAATATCCCTGAGAGCTTGCAAAATTTATCATCCGTTTTTAGGCTCAACCTTCGAGGGAATATGTTCAGTGGTACCATTCCGCCTCAGATTGCAAATATGAAGTCAGTGCAGGATCCGGATCTTAGAGCAAACAAACTAGGATACAACATTCCTGCTGAAATGTCGCTCCTAAACCATTCGCTTCAGTACCTGTATCTCTCTGCAAATTCATTGTCAGGTTCGATCCCTGTCAGCATCGGGGAACTTGTTAATCTGCGTGAGCTGCACCTGGATGGGAACCTGCTGTCTGGGAAAATTCCTACCGAGATTGCAAACTGCTATGTTCTTGAATCCCTTAAACTCTCAAAAAATAATCTTTCAGGAGCAATACCGCCAGAGGTTGCTGGTCTCAAAAGTATCATCTTTTATTTTGATCTGTCAAGAAATCGTTTAAGCGGGGAAGTGCCTCCAGAAATTGCAGGACTGCAGATGGCACAGTTCATAAATCTTTCAAGCAACTACCTCTCGGGAAAGGTTGCACTTTACATAGATAGCTGGTTGGATGCTCGGCAGATCAATCTCAGTTTCAAAGAATTCGCTGGGAATCTCTCCAATTCAATTGGGAACAGGCTAACCCAGCTTCAAAGAATAGATCTCTCTGGTAATAATTTTACCGGACCTGTGCCTGCATCTCTCTTAAATCTCTCGTATCTCCGTTTCTTAAACTTCTCTTACAACAACTTCGATGGAGAAGTTGCATGTTTGAACAGTTCCTCAAAATTTCCAAGGTTGAGCAGGTGGTCATTCTATGCAAATCCGAATTTATGAGGAACATGCTTTGGTCTCAGAGCTTGTCAACGATACCAGTCTAAGGAGAATACTCAAAATGGTATTCTGAAAGTTGTGCTTGGCACTTTAGGTGGGCTTCTATTTCTGGTAGTTAACAGGACTTTTTATTCTTCTCAGAAAAAAAGAGGAGGGCAAAAGAGTTGGAGAGGAAAGGAAACAATTCTTAAAGCTATCTGTGGAAAAAATTAAAATAGCCACAGACAATTTCAGTGCTTCCAACTTGGTGGGCAAAGGAACACATGGAAAGGTCTATAGAGGTATTTTATGGGCAGATAATATTGTTGCTATAAAATGTTTTTCGTGCACAAATCAGTCCATGGCAGTGAAAAGTTTCAGAAAGAAGTGTCATGCTTTAGCAAAAGTTACACACCGCAACATTTTGAAGATTATCACTGTAGTTTCATCATATGAATTTAAAGCCATAGTAATGCCTTTCATGGATAATGGCAATCTCTATTCCCTTCTCCACAACAGAGAGATTGGTCAATTCAGCTCACTGAAGTTACCCATGCAACGTTGAATGACTTCAGATGGGTCATGCATGAGATAAACATGCAACGTTGAATGACTTCAGATGGGTCATGCATGAGATAAAAGGGGACAAATGGTCGGTAGGGCAAGAGTTTAACCCCATAAAGCCATTGAAGACCATAAAAAAGGCTTTGCACTGTAACATCAAGATACCAGTGACCATGGAGAAAAGAGTAAATCTGAACTAGGCAATGGTTCATTGCAGCCGACTCCCCATACAAAGTGTTAAACTCAACCCCTGAAATCCAACGACTAGCCAGCTTAAAACAATTCAAGAAAATGACACCCTTTCAATACCACGAGGTAGCCACCTTAGCATTTGTGATAGCAAGGGGAGCGAGCGATAGATGTAACCACCACGGACACACTCTGGAGAGGATAGCAGGGTTGATTTTAAGGTTAGTCCAGTCAATGTGAGTGTGTAGAATTTGCCAGGCCCTCCAAATGCTTTTGAAAACATGAGATCCGAGAAGAATGATAGTGAAGGGGGAAAGGATCCAATTGACGAAATGGATGCCTTTTGAGAAGGGCTTATTTTTAGGAAATGCTTGATGAAGCCTTAATTGGAGGAGGGTCCCTATAATATCTAAGGCATCTAAATGTTGTACCAACCACTTAGCAACCAGGGTAATTCCTTGCTTATAGTAGTTCAAAAGGCCTAAGCCACCCTTATTCTTGGGGAGAGTAACAATATTCCAAGCGACATGATGAAAGCCTTTCTGAGAATCTTTGGAGAACCACATAAAGTCACGAAATAACCGTTCTAGCTTCTAGTAGGCAGCTTGGGAGGGGGCCCAACACGAAGAGTAATACACATGGGTGGACGCACATATGGACTTACATACAAGGTATTTACCCGCAAGTGTGAGGGGTTTAGTTTTCCATTTGTCAAGTTTCTTTTGAATTCGATAAATAACTTGCTCCCAAAGAATAAATGTTGAACCTCTAAAACGGAAAGGGATTCCCAGAATCTTAACGATGTCTTGATCCTGAAACCGCTTCCAATTATAGTTGGTCACATGTTTGTAATTGCCCTTAAAGCTATAAACAGAGGATCTATTCCAAGAGGCGGTGCAAATTGGTGGCTGTGTTTTGAACTAGAAAAAAGGAGTCATCAACGAAGTGCATATTGAGAAGCTGTTGTTGAGAGGAGGAAAGGCAGACCCCAATGAGCACTTTAGTTTGAATGTCCAAGTTAATTTGATAACAAAGAAAGTCTGATGCGATGATAAAGAGATAGGGGCCGGGAGGACAACCTTGCCGCACAAACCTATGTATTGGAAAGGAAGAGGTAATGTCGAAGGTAGTGGCAATTTTTGCAGTAGCATCTGAGAGTAAGCATTTCACCATATGCAAGAACCTAGGTCCAAAACCAAGTTTGGTCATAATCTACAAGATAAAATCCCACTTAATGTTGTCATAAGCCTTGGCATAATCAAGTTTCACAAGGAGAATATCTTGTCCATCATCCTCAGCCCACTTGAGACCTTCCCATGCCGCAACCACATTGTCTAAAATATATCTACCAGGAACAAATCCTGTTTGCTGGGGAGATATGATCTGACCAAGAATTTTTTTCAGCCATAAGACAAGACACTTTGCCCAAATTTTATACACTACATTGAGAAGAGTTATGGGACGTCAATTGGAGATATCAGTTAGATCCCAGACTTGGGGAGAAGAACGAATTACCCCTTGATTTAGATTAGGCCCAAGGAAACTAGTTAAGAGAGCCTCATTAATGACCTACAAAAGATCCTTTCCCGCCAAATCCCAATGATTTTGAAAAAATTCTACGGGAAAACCATCATAACCAAGAGCCTTTCCTTGACTTAACTTGGAACAGGCCTCCTATAGCTCTGCCAGAGTGATATCAGCGCAAGACTTTGTAGCATAGGGGGATTAATAAGGCGAAGATAATCAAGGGTGGCAGCCTTGAACGAAGAGATGTCCAATGGGGTAGCTGCAAAAAGGGTTTCGTAGTGGTTCTTAAGAAAAGAGAGGATACTATTGTGGTCAGTAATGGTGGTGCCATCACATGAGATTTTGTCAATAGCATACGAAGGGGAAGCAGTATTAAGATATTTAAAAAATTCCTTACAGTGTTCGTCTTGAATATTTAACCAAGTGAGCTGACTTTTAGTTAAGGCACTTTGAGCTCGGTACACTTCCCAATGTTGGAAGGCAACGCATGCTCTAGTTAGCTCCTCGTGAACTAGAGTATTGAAGGGATCTCGAGCCAGCTTATTAGTGAGATGTTCAATAGTGAGGTGAATTTTGTTGTATTCATGTTTGGCTTGAGCAACCATTGTCTTACCATACAAACGAGCAAAGTTTCACACTCAACATGAAGCATGATGCCACCAATTAATCCAACCCACCTGATTTAGGGGCCTAGGTTTAGCATTCCAAAGGTTGGATAGAAGAAGTTGGGTAGTTGGGGAAGAAAAACAATTGTTGTGTAGTCTGAAAAGATAGAATTTTTGTTGATCAAGGCTACCATGAATCTTGATAGATATGGATATAGGAAGATGGTTGGATAAGGTGGCATGGTGATGAACTATAGTGGCAGAGAAGGCTTGCCAAAAGGAAAGGGAGGAGAAATAGAACCTATCTAACCTGCTATAGATGCAAGCCTACCCAAGACGGAGATTGCTCCAAGTAAATCTATGGAGGGAAACACACGTGGAGTTGTCTGCCTTGTCTAAGAGGTAAAATCTTTTCTTAGAGGCAGACCAGGTCTGATACTCAAGATTGGGCAGTTGAAGAAACACCCCTCCGAGCTTATCTTGAGGGAATTCTACCATATTAAAATCTCCTCCTAATATCCAAGGCATTGGGAGAAGAGAAGTTGCAAGTTCTTGCCAAAGGAGAGCCTGTTCTATGGAGTCATTTGGGGCATATATCGAGCAAATGCCAAAAGGGCCATGCTGGGATGAGAAGGTGGCCCAGGAAACTCTATGCCCAGAATCAGAACCACTTTGAAGGATTTTAGTTTTCTAGTAGGGTGAGAGGAGAATGGCCGCGCCTCCTTTCCCACTAGCATGGGACGTTGCTAGGATTGAGGAGTGAGGAAGAAACCAGTGGGCAGAATAGGATAAAAGGTCGACTAAGATCTTAATTTCTTGAAGAAGAATGAAATTAAAAACCATATTAAGACTAGATATAAAGTTGCCTACTCGCTTTCGTCGAAGCCTACCAGTAAGGCTTTGAACGTTCCAAGAAATGAGATTTATGGAGAAACAAGGGGTAGTTTGGATGGGAGGTCAACGGAAGATTCAGAAGTCGAAGTATCAGTTTCCTTTGTTCCTGACAAGAGGGCAAAGGAGTTGTTGGTGGGGACAAGGGCCATGGAAGTGTCTAGTGAAGAGGAGTTGGAGGGAGGAGTAGAATTAAAGGAAGCTTTGACTCGTTTCCTTCCACTGGCCACAACAAACTCATCCTCCAAGAATGAGTTCTTGACAATGTTTGAAGGGATGACATGGATGGAGGTGAGTACCTAACTGTTGTTTCTGTAGCTTGGAGTGGCTAGACTGAGAGGAGGATTGAGGAGTTGTTGGGGGAGGAGATCCAAATTTAAAGGATACTAAGGGTGGGCCTACTGGTGTGACTGAGGAACGAGTCTTCTGAGATGCTACAAGTTGTTTCTTCCTGGCTAGGATAGGACACGCCGAGATATGATGCTCGGCCCTGTTGCAATAGCTACACAAGTTTGGAAGATAAAAATAGTCCACTTTTTGGGTGAAGAGTTTTCCACCAGCAACAAGGGTTAATGAGGTCTTTCGAAGAGCTATATCCAGTTCAATACAATAACAGCGAATTTGAGTTCCATTGATCACCATACAATGATCGGAAATAATAGGGCCCAAGGTGCACACAATGTCCCTCTCAACATATGAGAAAATGAGTGGAAGATTGGGCAATTCCACGTAACAAAGAATTATATTAAAAGCCGGGTTGTTGACATTAAAGTCAAAACTCTAGGTGAATGCAATTACGGTTGCATTTCTTGTTAGAAAAATTTTTTGAAAGAGAACCTTTTTGACCTAAGAGGCATCAGATAATTCTACCAAAATGAGAAACCTAAATGCCATGGGGTTGAAGGAGGCTATAGACTTGAGTGTTTAAACTTGGAGACCTTGGTAAAAACCCAACAAATTTGAAAAAAAATAAAACGAGATGTGAAATCTTTAGAAACTACTTCAAAAATATCATCCGGTAAAAGAAAATCAATTTGAGGTGAGGTAGATGAACTTTCTTGAGGAAAAGCAGAACGTGGGCCCCGCGCACTTTCCTAGCACCATTCTGCTACCTACCTACCTTGACTGCAGAAAACCCTCACCACGAGTGTGCCCGTCTTCGTCCACAACTCAGACCGCAACCCAGACAGCAACCCACCAGGGCCAGGAACCCAAACCGCTGCACACCGTCACAAGATGCAATCACAAGATGCCCCAATAGCCAAGATTAAATCAATAGAAGAAAAAACCGCGAACAGTAGTGTTGCTGCGCGCAGCAGCTCGTGAGGACCAAGAACCCTGTCGCGGGAAGAAACGGGTCACCCAACGGCAACGCTGATGTCAGCCACGGAGCGCGGGAGCACTCACTGACGTGACGCTGAAGCCAGAAAAGAGAAAAGATCCGCAGCGGCACCAACAAGTTAGCCGTTACCGCAGGAAAACGACCGTAAAAAGCATGTATGAACAACCAGGGACTCGTTCAATTTTGTATCTGGAAAACCAGATTTAGAATAATCACGAGTTGATACGTCCCTATCCTCACATTGTAGAGACTGTTGCATTTCCATGCTTATGCAACATCATAAGGTCGGTAGCGGCTGGAAATCTCCAATCTGACGTTGCTTCAAATTCGCGTTAATTCGTTATGCTGTTGTATTTTTACATTCAGCGATCCAAAAGTTTTACGGTACTCGCTTGGGGTACATGCTTCATAACTTTTTGCCGAGCGTTTCTTCGTTTTTTCGCAATTCAACGTTGTTGTTATTCGGTTAATAAATTTGCATCTGTTAGCCTGTTTCCAAGCGCAAGACACCATATTCATCCCAACTCGTCATGGTTAAAGCGTACAGTTTACAAATTCAGGGAACGTATAGGAGACTTCCTCTATATTCCTCTTTTTTACCTGCCCAATTAACTCTTAACACCATGCCTTAAAGTGGCATACCCGTCGTCTTTCTTAAATAATATTTGACCTGAGAATCAATTCAAAAACCTGAAATTACACTTTTTAAAATATGATGTCATTGTTCAAACCACGAATATCAATTAACCAATGTTTTGATTAACCAATGTTTTGAAAATTTTGTAGTTGCTGCAACATTGTACTTATTATTAAATAGAATAGAAGACCTGCGTCTACTTATTATTAAATAAATAGACTAGAAGACTTAGAAGACTTGGGTTTGACCCTGTGTACAGCTAGTTGAGTTAAATTCAATCCACGGGCATTCTAAAAGAGGTTAAGGTTCAAGTTAAGCTTTCAAAGATATTAAGGTTCAAATTGCAGGTTTGCTGGACCCTGCCAAGACCTGCCTTAAATTGCAGGTTTCCTGGACCCTGCCAAGACCTGCCTTTGACAAAATGAACATCGAGCCCAGTGATAGGGCCTATCAAAGTTTAATGAGAAATAATGCCAATGTCTTTATGTTCAAGGAAGATTTTATGATAACATCAATGTTCTTAACGTTAAAGGAAGATTTGTTGAAAGTAGTTGACAGTTAAGAAGTTTAATAAATTAACTTGAATGACAAGGAAGATTTGTTGAAAGTAGTTGTACCCTAACAAACCACCAAAATAGTTAAGGAGTTTAATAAATTAACTTGAATGACAATATTAAGAAGTTGTTATCCCTAGGTAAACCTCCAGACAGAATGCCATGTTCTGAATATTGTTTAAAACATAATGCCATGTTCCAAATATTGTTTAAAACATATCGTCAACTCCTTGTTTAAAACATAACGCCATGTTCCAAATATTGATGTTCCAAATATTGTTTAAAACATATTGTCAACTCCCAGACGTATATCAGGACATAAAAAACCATAGCATGAATCAAATGAAATTGAACTACAAACCTGCCAAGAAGCTAATCTCTTTTCTCTTTAAATGCATTGTAAGAAGCATTTAAAGACTACTGCTTCTACCCTAGATCTCCAACCTAAATCTTAAATCAAAAGACATTATAGCATTGGACTTTGCTCATTGCACTTTGCATTGACGTAGGAGTTTAGTAAGTTTCAATTATACAATATACATTGATTTGTCTGTATAATCTATGATGGATATCCATTTCGAGAATCAGAACCTACCCAATTATGAATTTCTCTGGAACATATATTACCATTGTGCATCTTAACTATCAAAACCTAGCCAAATTTACCTGCAATGTTACTTGTCATCGCGCAAGATAGAATGTTAGGAGCAGATAGTGATCATAGAATGCCAAAAACAAGCCAAAGACAGATGCCTTTTTTTTCCCTTTTTAAGGCCCAATCAACAGCAGACCACAATACCACCAACAATACCACTATTCAAAGATGAGTGGTAACAATGTCTCAAAATTGTGCACAAATCGTAGAATGCATATGCCAGTATTGCAATATCCATATCTTCATTTTCCACTGGAAATTGCAACTGTAACTTCTAAAATTGAGAGCACTTTCAACCAAAAGACGGCCATCATGATGCAATGAAAATTTTACCCGATTCAAATTTAAAAGATTTGCATCAAAATTAACTCTCATGGCACCCAACTTGGAATTCAACATATTAATATGCAAACCAGAAGAAACAGAGTATGCATTTAATTCAACGCATTATGAACTTAAATAATTTCCATGAAATTAAATTTTCAAACTGAAATTTCATTCTCATAATTTATAAGCACAATAGCATATGCATTGTTCTGCTGCAACCTCCATCTAAACACATGAACACAGTAGCAATAATAGTCCACATGCAGAATTATGTAGCTAACGGGAATAAGCAACTTCTAACACACAGAAGGTATCTTAGTGTCATCTAAACATCTTTCCTAATCAAGAGGGAAGCCATAGAATCCTTAACCAGAAGCGGCTGCCTCCTGGAGCTGCTTAACCTTTGTGATGTAATCCTCCATAGCTTGCTCAGAAGTTTTCTCTGCATTTCAGTTATCTCATTAGTTACAACTTAAAAAAATTAACAAGTTAAAACAGGTGAAAAAGAAACCAAGAAAACAAGAAAAAAAGCTCCAACCTTCAACTGCCTTCCATGCATCCCATTTTGCTCTCTCCCTAAGGCTGAAAATGCCAGGACGGCCTAACAAATATTAACCAGAACACTCAGAGATCTATAAAGAAACACAAGTTCACCACATTATAACTGCTAAAGGCTACTTGCAATAATAACCCAGAACCCAAAATAATAATAACAATAATCAAAGGTTTGATCGAAATTTACTAGTGTTGATTTTTCCAACAGTGCCCTGCTTGTAAAGACCGTAGAGGATAAGCTTGTCCTGGTCAGTAGTGGTTGCAGGCAATTGCTTGGCCTTCTCAGCGTAATCTTCGAATTCTTCCTGAAAGATCAAGCACATTTTTATTTTGCGTCAAAATTGTCTCATAGCTATGCGAAGAGACTATACACGGCCCATCATTATAGTGAAAATGAATCGTGAAAATGAAAAAAAAAATGGTATAGCTTTCAAGCAATTATAATGATGACCCTAGCATAATTTGAGAAAAATTTTGAATTTATGAACTCATGATAACATCCTCACTAGTGGACTATTGGTATTGGGTTTCTAAAGAACTTTTATGCTAAATTTCATTGCTCTAAAAGCAAATTACCAAATTTGGCAACCTAAAGAAAGCTATTTGGCATTTACTGATATGCCTGCAGATAAATAGCCTTATCCACAAAAGAATACACGAAAAGTTAAAAGTGCCAAAAAGGAAATAACCCACACTAACACCATGAACAAAGAAAAAGTGACACTTGCCTCTTGGAAAAACAAAGATAACAATTTGACAGCCATATAATTGGCAGAAAATTAAAAAGTTTTTAATTCGCATAAACTCATGACTACAAAGGTGTCATTATAACAAGGGCAAAAGCCATATAACAGCAAAAAGGAATCTAAAAAGAATATGTACACATCAAACGAAAAAATGTTACAGAAACTCACGGAAAATACAAGTATACAAGCCCATCAAAGTCCATAATAAGGGCTGCAAGGACCAACACTTTTAGAGAGCTACAGAATTCAACTCATCCTTTTGACTAAACATAGTTCTGAACAAACTAAGGATTTCATCCCACGTAATTCAACAAAATAAACACAGCAAGAAGACACGGAGAAATTCCCCCGGAAATTGCAAAATCGCAAACCATAAATGCTAAAACCTCACTAACATCGCCAAACTTCATAACCCTAGATCACCGGAGAAAAGCTGAAAACTGACATAAAATGATAAATTCCTTGAACAGTTGAAAATGAAACAAACAGATCTGAGGGAACAAAACCAAAACTAGAAACTCCACTTTCCCAACAAAATTCCAAAGGAGGAGAAAACAAAAACTACAGCAAAGCACCATACTTACCCAGCAAGACTACGAAATTCAAGTCAAATAACGAAATCCCAAAATTGAAACGGCGATCAAGCAAAATAGCAACAAAGACGCATCGAATAAAAATTGCTGAACAAAAAATCGTACCTTGAGACCCATGATTCAGCAATGACAGCAATAGAAGGGGAAAAAAAACCAGACGTACGGATGCACAACAAAGAACAATGCAGAAACAAATTCAAGATCGTGTTAGTCCACGAAGGAGCCCTGCATGGTATAAATAGCTGGAGAGAGCGGAATTAACGAAGGAGCCGGTGTCACTGACTTCGCAATTTATTTTGAAGAATCGGTGCCAATAACGTGCACAGCACAGTTTTCTGTTAGATAGCTGTCACAACCCACATCCACATGCTACCGCATCTACTTTAATTGTACCCATAAAAATAAATGTACTCCCGCGCCCACTTGCAGGTTCCCGATTCCAATAACATCATGTAAAATAATAAACATTATGGTCTTTGGTCGTCTACTCCTTTCTTTGTATGGTCTGTGCAGGTTATCGCTTCGATATTTTAAATGCGTTTCGTGGCAGACCCACCTTGACTTTCGGATTGTAATGGAAATTCTGTGTAAAAGGATTGAAAAACTAAGATTGTATTCCCATCTGTGATCTTGTTATTGCTAAAGCGGAAAGCATCTTGGACGCTATTGGCCTACCTATGTTCTTGACGACGCAGATGATCCGAAGAAAATAAAATAAAAGAGACTTTGGACTTCCTGTGCAATAATGATTGGAAATTGACGTCCATTTGCAAGTTTTCTCTATTTTCTCATGTTTAGTTTTTTGCCGGTCATGTTGTTCGTTCGTGTGAGAATGCCTTTTGAAAAGAAGATTTCACTTAACGCCAAATTACTGGCAATTTTAAATCCGAGTTACAAACAAGCATTTCGTTTCAATAAATGTGAAACTCACTTTCTGAAACTCTCAGCTGCAACGACTTAAAAGCTCTTTTTACTACGTAATAAAAAGAACGTGTCAAGGCGTCATAGAAGATTTGATAGCACATTTCAACAACTATTCAATCGAATTTATACAATTAGGAGTTAGGTTAGGGTAAAAATTTTCATTTGAAAGCTCTAAGTTATGTCTTTAATTCTTGTGAGCAATGTTGAGTTATAAAATTTTAATTGGATAATATATCTTAAGGTGTAGTTCCAACACTAATTATTTAATCAAATTTTGTTATAAAGTAATAATTGGACAATATATCTTGGGGGTAATCATTTCAATACCAACAATTCAACCAAATTTTTGTAATCGATTCATGAAGTGGGAATGGTAACAAAGCATTAGTTGCTAAAAGTAGGCAAAAGAATGAGATGAACAATATAACTCATTTTTGACAAAGGGGTTGATGAGTCGTGGTTTGTCTATGTTGACACAATCCCATTGACGTGTGTGGTTTGTTCCTTCCACACGTATGCGTCAACATAGTGTTGTGTTTTGCCTATATAAGTGTGCGCACCAAGCGCATTTATGGCATCCAATCATTAGTAGCTACCTGAACTCGTGCATTTTTGCCTTCCCAAAGTTAGAATATTCTCTAAGTGCCCATAGTAGGAGTTGAAAAGTGTGCAGATCTTCATTTGAGCACCGATGTACCTGAGCATGAATGGCAATAAAGACAAACTTTTTTGATAAACCTTGCAATACTTGGACTTAGCTTAATGTTTACTTTATGTATTTATTATTCATGCCATTTACTTTAATGTTTTTAAGTAATTAATTCATACGATTAATTAATGCACATAAGTATGACCATTTCAAGCATACGTTAACGCTTGGTAATCCCAATAGCACCTAACGATAGGTAATCCAGTAGCACTGTAACGTGTTCAAGATGTGTACAAAAAATGGGAATAGATATTCATGTTATCATTAGTTAGTTATTAGATGAGTTAACCATTTCATTACTTTATCTTCAGCACTTAGTCGAATTAATCAAAAACACAAAATGATAAAAATCATGTGCCTCAGTTACACTTAATTATACTTTTCCACTTCACAAGTGAAATTGAAAAGACAACAATCACATCCATTAGATTCACTACCTACACCCAGTGTACTTAGAGAGCTAAAGTCTACGAAATTCGACTAGATCGCTTAGTGAATGCTAGTGATTCGTATGGTTAGGCATAGAGACTGCTCACTGCTCATCATTGGCATTGTTGTTGGGCACTTTGGTTAGCTATGTGCACTAGCTTGGAGTTAGTGAAATTAGAACGACATTGTAACAGACCGGAAAGTCAATATTATTAAGAAAAATAATAATAACAACAAAAACACACTATTTTTCTTCCAATCTAATATGGCTTCTTCTCATAGTAGAGATTCTCCACTGCCATATGAAGGTGGTTCCAATCAAGAAAGACATGAAGGGTCAAAATCACCTATGCCCTAGCAATGCAAAGTGGTTTATACTCATCTAGATGAGTATGTTCCAGACTTCACCTTCATCCTGCACTAAGATGAACAAATGCAATGGAGGGACATGGAGGGCAACATTGTCTTATTGCTTGATCAATTAGTTCCTATGATGCTACTCCACACACTCATGAAATTGAGCATCCATGGGCTCAATGTAGAATACATTGTGCAGGACCCTGACTATCACAATTATCATCCCCTTAAGGCACAACAAAGGAAAGATTGGCACCAGGAGGCTTACTACAAGGCATCAAAGAGGAAATGGTTCACAACCCCTTGTTTTTGCTAGGCCAAAAGGAAGGAGAGGATCCCTTCTCTGGGGGTTCTCAGTACACCGATTCTCCTCCCCTCTTCTTTGAGGAAGGGGGCCCTAACTATAATTATTTTCGTTAAACAGCCACATAGTTGCACTTCATATCCATGATATGTGCAAGCATAATGTTTCATACTAGAAAACAAAACTTTACAGGGACAAACAATGCCCATGTCTGTGAGGAGCTTCAATAGCACCACCATGACGATGACAATGATGATGATGTTCCATGGACAATTAATAAGGACGAAGAGCACCTACGTCATTGAGAAGCATCTCAAACGATCCTTGTATATGCGCTGAGATAACCTTGTGAACATCATTGATAAGTTGTCCACCTACAAATAATGTCAGTGTTAGTGTCGAAAAAGTTAGAGAGCTGAGCATGTGCCCGAGAGTAGTTTCCATTTTGTGCAATAGTGGCTTGCAATCTAGATCATACTTAGCCACATGTACTATACCCAACGTGTTGAGTAATGCAAGTATGATAGTGGTCATGTAGGAAGAGGCGTTGCTGTTGTTGGTTAACATAGTCACAAGGTTATTTCCCATCAAACTATGTATTCTATTACATGTCATCGTAATCCTCTCCATCTCTGTTTCCATCTCTAAAGTCCAACCACCTATACCTCTTGGTCTACTTGACAATACTGATTATATTCCACTTGTTGCTCCCAAACTCATCCTTCTGGTTATTGCAAGTTAGTTGTGTTGAGTTTTTTGGCAATGCAAGAAAAGAGCCACAAAATGCACACACTGTTTTGTTCCAATTCCAGTCCTTGGTTACTACAAATTAAGGTATTTGAGTTTATATGGGCATAGACTACAAATGACCCTTGTAGCACTAGATTTAGTTCTCTAGACAAACATTACATAATAAATATGTGGGATGAGTAATGAGCTAAGCTAAGGCAAGGTAGGTATAATTACTCATCATCATCATGATAGGCATAGGCATCATCATTAATTAGCCTTAGCCTTCCTCTCCCTGTAATAGTAACACTTGGCTAACTATTTTGATGCTATAACGCTGCTATAGCAATCCTTCCCCTTCCTGTAATGGTAACACCTAGTCAGCTATTTTGATGTTGCAACACTGCTACAACAACCATTCCCCTCCCTGTAATGGTAATGCTTGGCTAGCTCTTTAATGTTGTAATGCCAATATAGCAACCTTGGATTATTCTTTAATAAATAGAAAAATTAAGCATATGCCATGCAATAAATACCACCAAAAAAATGTGCAGTCTACAATTCAACCATTGCCAACCCATGATTTCAGAGACCTAATTTTAGCTAATTATTTAATTTCCATAAAGTCCATCCCAGACTATAATGGGGTGTGGGCTTAATATGTTACATTTAGGCATATAGAAATAATGCAACTATGCATTAGTGCATTATGATATAAAAGCCCTATTTTATTTAAGAACATGTGAATTAAAATGGGTAAGCAATGCCTAGTACTATTGTAAACAAGTGAGCGTGGGAAACTATGGAATTAGTTGCCAACCCCCTAGTATTCCTCTGGAAACCTTAAATTTACATTTGTTATATGTATACAATTACAAGTGATTTTAAGTTTCAAATTTAAAAAAAAAATCTTTTGCAAGGACTTTCTAGGTACAACAATGTTTGTAATATGTCCCAGGTGCATAGCATAGTGGGCTAGGAACATATGCATAGACTATTGGTATAGTGCCACCTACCATGTATCATTGTAAGTATGTTTAACAGGTTGCACTTGGGTCTATAGTAAATATGCTCAATAGAAAAGGTAAATCAAAAATGAATGCATAATAAGAAAATTTTTTGTCAAGTTTTTAGGTATTATTTTAAAATATATGTTTGGAAAATAGATGAAAGAAAATAAGATATCCATAATCTATTACTAAAATTGATATAATAGCATTCTACACCAAACCATCTATCACTTTAAAATATCTTATTCACAAAGAAAAACATTAGAAAAAATTTATCTATTTTGTAGCCTTCTAATGAGTGGCGAGGTACCCCTACACTCAACCATACGAATACTAGCCTTACACGCGTGATCTAGTCGAACTCCGTAGACGAACTAGTTGTGGCATCTAGACAATTAGCCTTAGGTCGCAGTTCGTTGTCTTCCCACCTGGACTAGTATTGGCTTTGTCACGTATGGTTTAGTCCAGAGTGAGGTGTATGATGGGTTCCTAATCTAATGCTACTCTTG
>MNCI01032116.1:57591-85429 GCA_015680685.1 Gnetum montanum | reverse complement strand
TAAAATGACCTTGTATGATATAACTAATCTAGATAACTAGCACCGTCCCTGGCAACGACACCAATGATGAGTGGCGAGGTACGCCTACACTCAACCATATGAATACGAGCGTTACACGCTCAATCTAGTCGAACTCTGCAGACGGACTAGTTGTGGCATCTAGATAGTTAACCTTAGGTCGCAATTCGTTGTCTTCCCACCTGGACTAGTATTGGCTTTGTCACGTATGGTTTAGTCCAGAGTGAGGTGTATGATGGGTTTCTAATGTAATGCTACTCCTGAAGGCAATGGAAAGTAATATTGACTAAACTAGGAGAGAAGGGTAAGAAGGAATCTAATTTAGCCTAATTGCGATGAGAATCCATTCCTTGATTATCCATACACATCTTAGACTTCGTGCATGACTACTATTGGGATTACCAAGTGCAAATCCTAGGTACGCTATTGGGTTACCAAGTAGTCATACTTAAATGCTCGTAATCAAGTCATACTCATTACACGTTTGAACATGAGTTTAAGGGTGAGAAGAGATTAACTAGGAAAGCAGTAAATAATAATTAAATAATTAATTAAACTAAGTGAATGCTGCAATGATGAAGTAATCTCGATCTTTATTGCAGATCATGTGCGTGTCCAAGTACGTCACACTCGAATAAAGGATGCCGTACAATTACAATCACCACACTACGGGCATACACTGGGAAATATTCTAACTCTGGAGTGATAAAACTGCAAGAGTCTAGCTAAGGGTCTAAATCTAGATACCTAAAACTAGGAAATCCACCTCTTATTTATAGACATTGCAGCGGGCCGCGATATTGCATATGCGATAGCGCGACTTGGTTGCGATATCACGGCCACTACAACAACAGGGTTGTGATATCATGGCTGCGATATCACAGCCAGAAAATTCATGACTCATCACCTTCTCTAAGTCCTATGATTTATTCAAACCATCATTTTTATCATCATAGCCTTGTCCCAACAACATACGATTACCTACATGAGTTCTTCTTCACCATTGGCTTCTATAAAGGCCTAGATCTTTGTTTATTTATAGTTTCTTCAAGTCATCTTCTATTGTTTTTTTGTCTTCTTTGGTCTCCATTATATTGGTATTCTTTTCTCATATAGAACACTACTAGCCTATCTCCATTTTGACCATCCTACTTTAATTTTATTTCTAATACCTTTACTAATTTCATCATCTAATTGAAAGATTGATCCTAGGTAGTGAAACTATTTATAGTGAGGGACATTTTTGTCCTTGAATTGTCATTTCTATTTCACCATTGTTTATGCTATTATTAAAATTACATTACATATATTCTATCTAACATTTGCTACTTTTTAAGCCTTTTGATCCTAGAGCATGTATCCACTTCTCCATTTAAAAACAATATTTTTTAAGCTATATCCACCAACATAATATTATCTACAAATAGCATACACCAAGGGATTTCATATTGTGTTTCCTTTGTTAATTTATCCTTAAAATGGCAAATAAGTACAAGCGAAGTGCAGTTCCTTGATGTAGACATGCTATGCTTGCACAAGCTATTCTAATTTTAACGGTAACCCCTTCATACATGTCTTGAATCACTTTAATATCTTTATTAGTAATCATTTTCCTCCAAAAGGCCCACTAAATAATATCTCTAGGCACTCTATTATATGCTTTATTTGAATCAAGTTATAGAAATGTTTAGCAACTTTAGGAGCATGTATATTTTTATCCATCATTCAAAAACTTTACAAATAGATAGAAATTTAATTTACAAAAATGCAAGAAAGAATTTTATTTAATAGTTTCATTGATATAAAATAAGAATATCCTTTTTCTCCTACTTTGTTGAGGCTTTCTAGGGATGAATTGGAAAATTAGATGCAAAAAATACCAACTTAGTTAATAACTACAACAGGAAATAATGGAATTATACTTTTACTTCATGTTGATGATGTTATTTCAATTCAAATACAATGGAAGGATTGCAAGAATTGCTTAGTACTTTTGATGATATTTGTCAACATTCAAAAATGAAAGTTAATGTATACAAAATTAAAATGATGATTTATGATACATGTAATAAGGATCATCACCTAGAGCCATAGTGTTCATCCCACTAAGTGGGGTCTTAGGAGGGTTGGTAGATGATTGAAAATCTAACCTCTTCGAGTGGCTATAGCTAAGCTTAAACCTAGGTCTTCAACTTGAAAAATGAGCACCATACCATCATTCCAAAATAACATGTAATAAAACATATAATTTCACTATAGAAAATGAGCTAGTGAACATAACATTTTATAAATATTTTAATTTATAATACTCCTTGAATTACAAATGGGATCAATGCATTCTTCAAAAACATAGAAGTCGAATGAAAACCTTATTTATATATAAATGAAAATGTAAACATGAGCATGATTAAGTTGGTTATGAGCTCATTGTTAAAGTACCTCTAGTTATGAGGTCACAAGTTCTATTCTTTACTTATGTTTATAACTAACAATATGATGTTCAAAAGAAATTCTATCATGTCATTATTTTGCTAGGCAAGAGGTTACTTGTTCAACTCACACTTGAGGCATTGCTATATTCCTTTGCAATTATTTTTTATGGGTTTGTTGTATGGGATCTTAGTTTGGCAAATAATTAGAAAATTTTTCTAAATTTTCATTTGATAAATACTTTTCAAAAGTAATAATGAAAATCTAAGATAAAGGATGGTTTCATAAGGGAGTTTTATGGCTTAATAAATGGAATATTCAAAAGTACATTCTTTATTTTGATCTTAAGAAGTTTCATAAAATTATAAAACAAACAAAGACCTTAGAAAATGTAGAATGAAAAAACCATCATTGTTTCAGTAGTATCAATAAGGTCTTTAACTCAAAGGAAAATTATTTATTTGATATTTCTCATAATTTCTAATGTACAATTTACAAAGGATGAATGGAATCTCATCGTCTTAGTGTTGAAACATTTAGATGATTTACTCCAAACCTTATCAAAAACACTTCATAATTTTCTTAATGATATTTTCAAAACTCATAACATGTACATTTTTTCTATACAGTAGACCTAGAATGTCTATGAATATATATGTGCATATTGATGTAATAAAAATTTGATTTGAAATTTATAAAGAAAATTTTTTATACATTTTTATTTTAATTGATAGAAAAATCTACAACTAATTTTTAATTTTTAATTTTTAAAATTCATGACTATGCAACAATCCATTAAGTAAATGTAGAATGAAAATATTTAATAAATATTATTTAAATTCATGATTTATATTAAATAAATTTATAGTCATCACCCAAGGCTTAATGATCATATTGCACTACCAACCAACATTTAAAGTTTAATTTCATGGTATATTTTGTCAATGTACCTTTATTACTTATGGTAATGCTTATTTTACTAGTCTAAACTATGTCTTGCTCCTTAGTCATGGAGAAAAGATATAAAATTTTAAAATTTTTATTTGCTATTTACTTACTCACATGTGCTAGAACCTCAACTATCATAATTTTTTATATGTTATCCTTGGATTTCATGATGTCTATCATTCTTGTTATGATGAAGATGTTGAATCCTAAAGGATCTTAGGTCTTCATAGTAAAATTGGTAGAAAGGCAAGGACAACTCAACTACCCCATGAACCTAATCTAGCCGAACCTCCTTAACCACAAATATCTAGAGGTCACCAATCTTATTTCCAAGCACCATGTTGGGAACATGCACAACAATAACTATTAAAAGTAAAGCCATATGATGTGCTAATAGATCCCACTCAACTACCCCATGAACCTAATCTAGCCGAACCTCATGCAACATGATATCATGCAAGTAAGTTGGTCTCATGACCAATCTAAATAAAAAAGTAAATAACTCTGTTGAGCATCACGACAATAGCAAGGACTAATGCAAATAGCAAAGTAGGATTTCTAAGCAAAGTTGATGAGCTGAGAAGAACAATTCCAAGGAAATCTAAAAAATAAAAAAATCATCAAAGCATTTCAGCTAAATTAATTTCAGAACAATTTTAGCATTCAATTAGAAGATCAATAATCATCAATGTTGTACAATTTAGTTCCATCTCAAATTCAATTAATCTTTTCAATACATCATCAAAGATTGTTCAAATACTTTCGGTGACATCAAAGATTAAATTTGTTTTGAATTATGAACCCTAAATTCTACAAAATTCAAGGTTTTCATCTAACTACAACCTAGCCACAACTCGTGGTATCTTCAAAACACCACAACTTATGGTCAACTCTTGGTCAACCCAATGTCAAACTATAAGATCACCACCACTTGTGGGCTCTAAAATCATCTATCATGACTCTACAATGATCCATAGTTATCAACCACAAGTTATGGTAGTCTCATTTTCAATTTTTTTGATCATTTTATTAGTCCATGACTCGTGGTGCCCTAATGGCCCACTCTAGTATCATTTGATTTGAATTTTTTAGACTACAACTCATGGTAAATAAACTTTTAATTAATTTCAACAAATTTGATATAATTACAAAGTTTTCAACAAGACATTTATCCTCCAAATTCCAACATTATTAAATTTACAAATTATAATTAAATTAATTTTCCTAAATAAATTAGCTTAGTTGTGTGAAGCTTGTGATGATTCCACCTTACTTAAGAATGTCATACTTATCTAGAACGGTGTTGGGCCATCAAGAGTATAATTGAGGAAATTTTATCATTTTCATGTGTTAATGTCACACAATTTTGATAAGGGGTTATGCCATAATTTACTTACGAATTTGATTTCTACATCATGCTTATACTAGAGGGGATTGTAATAAGTTTTAGTTATTGTTTTATTTTTTACATTTATAAAATACATAAAAATTTTAAAATTATAAAAATATCATGTTGCTATCATTGAAACATGGGTTCATTTACTTGTATTATATGTGTTAAAATAATTTTATTTATTAATCATAATTATATACATAAGTAAACTTATTACAAAGTGAATTACAAAGTGCATTGATGGCATTGATGGAGTAGATGTTTGGATACTCCTTTTAAGAAACAAACTTATGCATGGAAAACCTAAAAAGGATAACAACTAGTCTTCTAATAACTTTCTTCACTATTTTTTTTTTCATTAACCTATTTCTACTTTTGGTTTTCCAATTCTTAAACAAATTTCAAAAACATGGTGCAAGCTTTGTAAGTATTAAAATTACAATCATATTACAATTTTAGAAAATATGCATAAGGGAATTATTCCATGGTGACTTCTTTTTGATGAAGAAGCTTAGGATACTTATTCATCTAGATTTTGTACCACTTGGAGAAAATTTGGTATTACTAGTTTCTATTTATGTAGGCATGATAGATGCATTACATGGAAAGAGGCTTTAAGTCATTATGGTTTGAATACAAAGAGAAAAGAAATTTTGAAAAATTAATTTCTAATATTGAGAATCTATTTAAAGTTCACAATAGTTTGCTTTTAGCTTTTTAATATATATTTAGAAGGATGGTAAATCTATTATTCCTTTTAACTCCAAAGTTGCATATGAAATTCTTACAAAGAATGATTTTATTCATAAATTCAATAAGGCCTTAAAATATAATTATTATTGCACTTTTGGATGAGAAAATTGAAAGATATTTGAAGAGTTCCCACATTTTCAAAAATTTGTATTTTTTTTTATCATATCTTATTTGCACTTGTCTTAAACACATGAAAATTGTTTCTTCTCAATGTCCTCTTTATTAAAGTGAAGTCTTATTTTTTGATGTTTTTTTAAGTGTCATGTTGCACAACCTCCTTGGAAATAGACAAAATTTGTAACAACTTCCAACTAAGGATCAATTTTGATGCATAGCAATTTCCAAAAAAGCTACTAAACATAGTATATCTACAATTATTAAAATTGTTTTTATATCTTGTAAATAGAGTTATGAAACTGGAATGATTTTAATTAAATGTAAATGATACTGAATATTTGAAGCTATGACTAAATGATGAATAATGTGATTGGTGAAAGTGCAAAATGCTTGATGATGTTGAGGCATAATAATTGATGAGAGTAATCTTGATAATAATAGTGAATAAGTGAACAATGAACTTGGAGAAGATGCAAGGGTGAGTGAAAAAATAATAAAAGCTGATAAAATTGGTAACAAATCTTTATTGCATAAAAGCTAAAGCATTACAACATGGTGTGGCCTTGAATTGATAGAAAATGATTGGGAACATGCTAGGGGGCATTGAAGAGACATTCCCCTTTGTGAAAAGGAATAAAATTTTGAAAAATAATAATAAATTTAGGTCAAAATAAAGTGCATCCACCCATCAATTCATAAAATTTTTTAAAAAAACATATTTTAGTAATGGAAGGAGACAAATTAATTCATAACTCTAGCTACTTGTCTTCATGCTTGATTTTAGCTTACATTGTACCTTAACACTAATTTAGCTATATATTTATAATACATATATATTATTTAGCTCCGAGAATCTTATATGTTTTACAAATTAATAAAATCTCAAATTGATTCATTGAGAATTAATATTCATATTGAAAACCAAAATCAAAATGACTATGTTATTCCATCGCCTTTTTTTCCATCGTGGGATTTTAGGTGGCATGTGACATGGAGGGTGACAAAACACACTCCCCCTCCCCCATCATGCCAAACATATTGGCCTCTCAGCCAAAATTAATAACTCTCCCATATGACATCACATTAAACAAGGAAACATACAACCATTATTAAAAGAAAATTTTATAGCAACATAGAAGCAAATGAGACCATTTCCTTATTACTACATTATTCAGCATTTTTATTGGTGATTAAGAAAGAGAAAATAAATAGGTGTTCTTAAAGCTATGCTATTATACATAATGTAGTATTGGATGCTAAATTAGAGAAGTTAGACCCAATGCTACATTAAGTGGAAACGTTTTGTCAAACGACAAAAAAAATATTAATTTGTAAGAACGTGTAAGATATTATAATTAAAGTAAAATCTAGGATACGTTAAGTTTTGGGTACATATAAATCTTTGGAGAGTGAAACGCTAAGAAAATTATGTGAAAGTGTTAAATGAAGAACAACTGTTAAATCACAAGATAACATCTACATCGAAGTCATGTGCCAAATTCTAGTATTCTACACTATAATTTGTAGGACTCTACACATTTATAGTTAAGAATGCCTGTCTTCTAGGTACCCTTGAACAAGAAAACATTTATTCAACTCTGAAATAAATGTAAAATACATTACATTCTTTTAAACATGAATGGAAGTTAATGCAATTTAGCATATGCAGCGCACTCTCAGAGTATTAAGTGCGTATGAAACAAAGATGTCTTTTGTTTTTTTCCTTTTGGGCAATAGTCTCATACAGCACAAAAGTCATCTTCCGCGTTCCTCCATCTGAGTCTGGCAAATTCCTAACCCGAACGAACCAATAATCCTGTGCTACAGATTAGTTATACACACCCTGAAAAATACAAATTTGAATTCCACGGGAAATAGCTAGCCTTTAAAATGAAGTCCTGCATGGCTTTAGCCAACAAAGTACACTTCTTGCATATTCAAGACATTAGCTACTTTGTCGGATAAAAATCTATCCAGCCTAGGAACCAAGAACTAACCCATTCTGTATTCCCTGAAACAACAAATTTTAGGGTTTCCCAAGCCCCTCCCCTCCTCCCCTCTAGGATGTTTCGTTGCTGCACCCTCCTCTGTTAACAGGACCCTTTCCAAGAGACACAGAAGCAAGTGATGCCAGAGCTCGAGCATTTTTTGCACCCTCTTGTAAGTTCCCTTTCTTAGAAAACTTGTATTGAGTCCAGATTTTATGTAACTTGAAAAAGTGCAAAGTGTGTTTCAACAAAGGATATTCACCAAGTAGAGCCAGGTTCACACTCCACATCCGTCTTAATCTGCAATGTCTTAGCAGTACAAGAGATTTTGGGTAAAGACCTACCAGAACCCTTAAAACAATAAACAGTACTGCAAATGCCATGTAAGGCTCCTCATGTAGCAGATTTTTAAGAGGCTTTTTAAATGGTCTTAACTCGGGTAGTTCCTTAAGTCTCTCGTTCTTAAAATGATTTGCATTCCGAATTTGTTCCATTCCTGTCAAAGCAAAAATTATGAATTGAGAATATCATAAAAGCTGGATATCTTAAACGTAATATTAACTGGACATCTTAAATGTAATACTAAATATCTTGCAGAAAAAACCACCTGTTGTTTCATGATAAAAATGGACAACTGAGTGAATATCTTTTTGTCCTTTGTATCGGAACCTTGCTGTCTGATTCAGGATAAAAAGAGCTGGGAAACTGTGAACTCCATACCTAGAAAGAACACTGCAATTGTACAAAATTCAATACTGAAAACAGAAGATAAGTTTCAAGATGGTTCTAGGGAATTAAGAAAAACATGTTATACAAAAGGAGCATTAGTTTCTCCCAACACCATGCAGTGGGTGGTGTTCGACCAAATTAACATACCATGATACGTTTATAATTCTCATTTTACAACATATTACCTTGGCATAACCACACATTCCTCAACAGCAAAATGCTGGATCTTCGGAAACATAGCAGATAGTTGATGATACAAACCATGGAATGACATTGAAAATGGGCACCACGATGCATAAAAAAGCACTGCCATGTAAGCACCACTATGCAGGTTATCTATTTCCCTCTCCAGTACCATTTGATCAACCTTCATAAAATTACAATACAGTTGGAATCAAGTAAAAAGGAATAATTATAAAAATACATACTTTTTTGCAAAACTTAAAAGTGCATTATCAAGGAAAAACGTAGCTCTGAATAACAAAGAAAATAGAGGCGGCACCATACAAAGCATAATTGATATACCAAAATGCAATAATCTGGTAAGTTTCTAGGAATAATATAGTATAAAAGTGAAAATAATCTTCTAACGCTACCAATTAGAAAACGTATCCTGGAAAATTATTAACTTTGCAACAGCAAATATCGGAACAGATATATTGAGCTACGTATAAAACTTGCCTAATTTAAATGAATACTATGTGTGGCTCAAGACTTTACTTTAGAGTTTGAACTAACCTAACAAGTAGATACATATCTACCAACAATAAAATCACAGAAAATTTCAGAAAGAAATTGAACGTTTAGCACTTTGCAATAGTTACCATAACCACATAGCAGCTATTTGCCAACGAAGGAAATATGCTTGCATAAGGTATAATGAAGCATAGCAATAAAATACCATCCACGTAGTAGAATATAATTATATCTAGTATTCTCGATTCTTGTATCTTAGAATTGTCCAACATCATCCCCACTATCAACAGAATATTCACACTACACAATCCGTTTCAGATCCATCTCTGCTGTTCAACTGTTAGAACATTTTACTTACAATGGAACTAAAATGTGGTAATGTGCATACCACCAAAAGGATATAAAGCTTTTCACGTCCATTGGCAAATAGTTAAGCATGAGCAATATTCATATAAAATCGGTAATTGACTAAATATCTAAGAATGTCTAACTATTAAACAAACAAAAAATGGTAGCTGGTCGTATAAGTAACTGCGCTCACATCAGATGCTCATATATAAACTCAAAAAGCCATATATAAATTGACTTGCATGTAGGCAAAATGTGTGGCATGCATCCTCGAAGTCACGAGTTCATAACCAAAACATGCATAGATGAATAGATGAAACTGGATTTTGTTTAATATGTCGCTAGAACCTCTACATAGGTGTAAGTAAAAAACTTTGGATTTCTTCCACAATATTTATAAAGATAAAAAGTAAAAACGAAAAAATCTAGGACTTTTTTTTCTTTTCTTGTGGCCATTCATAAAACCCCATAAATAAATAAATAAATAAATTGCCAGAGATGTTTCAGAATGTACATTTGCTATGTCTAAGTTAGCAATATTTCTAGTGTTCCTCCCATTTCGAATTCAGCGAGGTCTTCCTTTATGTATTGCAAAATGTTTGCTTGCCTCCAAATTTGCAACATTGAAGAAGAAGTTGCAAAATAAGCAGTCTGATTGAGAGCTCTTCAAGCTGTTAACTGCTCCAATTTTTAGGTAGAAATATTGCTTATTATGCTGTATTCTTAAACTGACAACTTTTAAGTTCGTAATTCATAAGTTGGTGATTCAAAGAACAATATTCAATTAAAGCCTGTGTGTATTTAAGCTTAAAAAACATCACAAGACATTTAGGTCACACAGCATTCAAATGTAGCCAGCGTAACTTGAACTTGTCCCTGAGATAACCACCCATGTAACGTATAAATTTTGCTTGAAACTAGAACCAAGAAACAGTATAGTCTGGAGTTTTGCCCAAAAGTAAAATGTTGACACGGATAAGAAATTAATCCATTTCAGTAAAATCAATTTCCTGTTCACTAATTACAGCATCTTCAGAGCTGGCAATTAAAGGTCTAACCAAGCAAAATAAACCAGCACTCATCTTTTTACATCAAGTTTGGTCATATCCATGGTGGAGCAAGAACATCATCTTAAGGCAGCTGGTTTATCTTCATCCAACATTCATTAATGATATCATATCCCTATGGAAGATTGCTGCATCTACTACTCTAAACCTGTGCTACTGCACTTAGTTCCTTCATATATCTATACTTTTGAATAACAAAGCAAGCATCACCCCTGCCTCCATGGCCGAATTTGCTCATTTCTCTAATTGCAACTTTAAGGCCGCTCAGTGGTCAATCAGTGGAAAAAACACAAATCGCCAAATCACAGTAAAACCATATGAATCACTTGCTTGTGATAAACCCAACTGGTTAAGTTATTCATTACATCTAAATGGACTGCACAAGACATCTATCCCGGCATGATGCAGCAGCATGGGAAGGTCGAACATACAATATTACAAGGATCAGTGCGGCTATCTCCACTCCAGTTATTGCTAAGGATGCAGGGCTGCCTTTTCAAGGCGAGTGCAATTTCAGAGGGCCTCAAATAGTCCTCAACTCCTTTGGTAGCAAAGTTAATCCAATACAAGACCCAGGTAAGGCATTAACAGTTTAGGATGGCTACGTTGAATATAGGCTCATTGATAGAGAAGACAAACTAAATTATGAATTTAATGAAGAGGAAAATAGTCAACGTAGCTTGCTTGCAGAAAATTAGGTAGAAAGGAGAGAAAGCAAAAGATATTAGTAAAGGATTTAAGCTCTTTTATTGTAGACAGAGACAACTTTAGAAATAAAGTAGGAACAACGGCTGACCAACAGATGAAAGATAAAGCAGTAGAAATTACTCAAAGAGGTGATAGGATCATAGGCATTAAGTTTGTCTTGGGAAAATACGTTACTAATATCTTGAGTGTCTATGCACCTCAGGTTAGGTTGAATGATCATGTTAAGCGGACCTTCTAGGATTATATAGATAGGCTTGTGAAACAAATACCACAGCATAAATTTTTTATCAGAGAAGATTTTAATGGACATGTAGAACCAATGAGAATGGGATTATGAAAGGGTTTGTCGAAGGCAAAACATCGGCGAGTGATGAGATGGGAGAGTCTATACTAGAGTTTGCTCAGATCTTACAATAGCTAATACTATTTCAAGAAAACAGTTGAAAACTTGATGACTTTCAAAAGCAGAAGCAACTCAACTCAAATAAACCACATCATGGTGAGAAAAAGAGATGAGAAAACTTGTAAGGATTGCAAAGTCATTTAGGGAGAAAACATTGCAACCCAACATAGACTTAGAGTAACAGATTTGGTTGTTTGGAGTTGTACCAACCGAAACTCAAGAAAAGGAATGCCTTGTATAGAATGGCAATACCTAAATGAAGATAAGTGTCACAATTTAAGAATATATTACATGCAAAAGTGTCTTAGGATTTGAACTCATATGCAAATGAAAGTTGAAGTCCAATAAAAAGTTGTATCAAGAGGATAGTAAAGAACATCCTTGCTATTTCAAAATGAAATAAGTATATTCAAAAGGAAACCTGCAGGTGAAGAGAGGAAGTCCAATGAAAAATTCAAGATAAGAAAACTCTTTCAAGGAGTGGCAATAGAAAAAATTGTTTAAGGAGTGGCAATAGAGTAGTAGAAAAGATGACTTAGAAAGAAAAAAAATAGAAAGGAACATGACAAAGAAGACAACGAGCAAAGCTAAATTTAGCACTTTTAATGCCTTTTATGAAATGCTAGGGACTATGGAAGACAAAAAAGCAATTTACAAGCTAGCGAAAACTTGAAACAAGAACTACAAAGACAATGACTATATCAAATACATCAAGACAAATAACAAAGGAAATTTGTTTTTAGATAAGTAAATTTCAGAGTGATGAAGAGTCTATTTTTTCAAGGGCTTCTTAACAAAGAATTTCCTAGAGACAAAATTGATGACACCAACTCAAATATAGGAAACAACAACTATATATGTGCCTTTGAAGTGGGAAAAAAAAGCCCTTGTGAAGATGAAGAATGGTAAAACAATGTGCTTGGATGGTATCCCTATACGTATGAAAGTCAATGGGAGATATACGTATCACTTGGTTGACAACTTTATTTAACAAGATCCAGGAAGAGAAAATGCTACATAATTGAAGGAGAAGCACTATGGTATCCATGTACAAGAACAAGGGAGACATTCAAAAGGGAAGGAACTCTAAAGGCATCAAGCCTATGAATCACACCATGAAGTTATAAGAAAGAGCTATAAAACAACATTTCTCAAAAGATTCACCTATTTCTGAAAATCAATTTCGTTTTATAACTCAAAGATTAACTATGGAAACTATTTTCTTGCTAAAACAGTTGATGGAGAAATTTAGGTATAAGAAGAATTATGTAAATATAATTTTTATTGAATTGAAGAAATATTATGATAGAGTTCCCTAGGAAATTATTTGATGAACATTAAAGAGAGGATATTCTTACCAAGTACATGACAGCTATTCAAGACATGTATGATAAAGCCACAACTCGGGTTCACACCATCTATGCAAAAACTATTGACTTTCCCATTAAGGTAGGCCTACACCAAGGATCTGCTCTAAGTTGTTATTTGTTTGACATTATTATGCATGAATTAACTTTAAAAATTTAAGATGATATTTCTCGATGTATGCTCTTTGCAAATGATATTATAGTGGTAAATAAATCTGGAGTAGACCTGGCTACAAAAATGGAGACCAAAAGAAGTACCCTATAATCACTGGGGTTGACAATTAGTAGAAGTAAAATGGAAAACATGGAGTGCATTTTTAGTGAAATAGAAAGTAATAAAGATATAAACATCAGAATTCAAACCAACACGTTACTCAATATGCACAATTCAGATACATAGGATCACTTGTTCAAATGTGCAGTGAGATTAACAATGATCTAATAAACAAAATTGAAGCAAAATAGATGAAATAAGAATAAGCTAGTATTGTGCTTTGTGATAGAAGAATCCTATTAGACTTGCAATTTGTTATGATATGGAATGTTGTCCTATCAAAAAACATCAAGCTTAATGCATATATATAGTAGAGATGCAAATGCTAAGGTGAATGTTGCATGTCGCTAAGAAAGAATAAATCAACTCTCTGCTTATGGAAAAATTTGGGGTGGCAAGCATGTATAAAAAAATAAGAGAAGTTTTCTTAGATAGTTTGGTCATGTGCTGAGAAGATGAGAAAATGCACCTAGTAGAAGAGGTCACTTTATAAAAGTTGCAGGGAAACAATAAAGAGGTAGGCCTAAACATGCTTGGTTTGCAAGCATAAAGAAAGATATCCAAGATTTGGGTGTTCATGCTTATCCAACCCCATGTAGTTGGGAAAGGCTAGGATGATAATGATGATTTTAAACAGACTAATATTATGTTACATTCACCATTCAAAACCTTATGAAACATAAGAAACCACATTTAGACATGCTATAATGAAAGTATGATACATATTAATAAAAACTAAAACTGAAATTTTTTACTTACATCCACTGAGACTCCTCGGATCTATCAGACCAGTTTCAAAATTCCTTTTACCGAATTTTTATTAAATTTATAACTCAGTGCTACCGAATGGAATCAAACCTATGACCTGGAGTTACCAAGCCAAGACCCTTACCACTAAGCTAACACCTAATGATCTGTCTTGTCAAATTGTAAACTACAATGCAGTTGAAAGAAGCCACATTTACCTCATAAGAGGACAAGAAACAACATGCTCAGTTTTGCTCTTATCCCTACAGCTAAGTAGAAGCCTAAGAAAAAAGCAGCCCAAATAGCTCTCTTTTACAAAATGTAAACGCTCAGCATAGCCCAGAATGTACCAGAGGAAGGCCTGTAAAGCCTAAGTACAGCACAAAGAGGACAAATGTCAATTATTAGACAAAGGAAAAACATACAACAGTTGAGGGCAGCAGCCAGTAATACATTAGAATGTGCAAATGATATACGCATTGCTGCAAAGAAAGAACATGCCTTTATCTAGTTTGGTTTTTCTTGAATTACAATAGCATATGTAACCAAGTCATGGCTTCATGAAGCATGTAGTTAACAAAAGTCAATAAATAAAACAATCGATGTCATGTTAAAAAGGAACAGTGCTTATTCAAACACCAGCATCAAATCTGTTATTGAAATACTTCAGCCTGAATGCCATGTGGTGACAAAACAACCAAATAATACCTCACCTTGACGATAATGGTCCATTTTTATCAGACATACACCTACTATTCGTCTTTGTTCTCAAGCCCAACGGAATGCTAAATGTAGCCTTCTACTCTAACTGATGTTCTCCATAAAGACACCCTCACCATTTTCTTTCATTACAATGTCTTTCATCTATTAGCTGACCATAAGAACATTCTAGCAGACTAATTCTTGCTGTGGTGAAAAAAGAATGCTATGGCATGATTGAAGAACATTGCATAATGGCATTCAAGGGTATGCATAAGAGCAGTCGTGGAAGGCGTTGGTGGGGTTTTGGTTTCTCCACTGCTCCAAGGCTGGTTTAAATCTAGCCCTTTCTGGCATGATGGATTCATTTGTTTTCCAGCTTTTTTTATCTATTCTTTGATTAGTAGGCCTACAAACCAATGTATTCTCTGGTAGGAGTTGTCGACCCATTGTAAATAGGAATTAGCTTATATTGGCCTTAGTCTTTGACCAATTTTGATATAGAAATTTGCCTGATAATGTATTTTAAGATTTTCTTTCAAATAAATTCCTTAGTCTTTGACCAATTTTGATATAGAAATTTGCCTGATAATGTATTTTAAGATTTTCTTTCAAATAAATTCCTTACTTAGTAAGATTAGTAAAAGAAAGCACATTAAAAAATAAATTAAATAAAAATTTATAAAATACCTCTAAGCAATAAACATCCCTCACACCTCCATCAAAACCATTAAGCATTCAAACAACCATGAGAAAATTTTCCATCTCGTGCCTAATTGACAAACTCACTAATTAATTTGTCTGGCCAGTAGAACCAAAGATGAGGTGATCACAATTATATCCCTAACAATCCTTTGATGGATCCTTCAATTTGAGATTTCCAGAAAAAAAAAGGCCTCATCTTTTTACAAGTTCTGTTTGAGTTCATGGATTTTAACTTATTTTACAATGAAATATCTTTCTTCATTACCATATTTCGATAAATCATAGGAACAACTCATTGACTTTGAAAAACAAAACAAAAACAACCCAGCATAGAAGCTTTTTTGAAAAAATGGAAACACAGCTTTAGTTTCATTACTGATAATAGTTAAAACATCACCTTTTAAGTTTTAAATAACTGAACCTAAAATGGGTATTCACACTATGGGCCAGATCACAAGGGCAATTTTTCATAAACAATAACACACGAACTTGATTTCCGCATGTAATGCTAATAGGCTACACATATTTTGCCGTTCTAACATTATTACATGATCTCTCAACTCTGAAGTACTCTAGAGAATGGTTACTAACAGGTGATGAACAAATTTGTACCTTAGTGGTATTCAAGATAGATTTATTGGGAAGGTTGAATAATAGGGGCCAGGGTCCTTCAGACCGGTAATAACTGGTAACATAACTATTTACAACTGATTGCTTTTTCAAACCATTGAAAAATTCATGACCAATGCAAAGGGCCCTGAGGCCTTTTTAAAACAATTTTTCATGCTCTGCCGGGCTCAGCCATTTTCTCAAAATTAAAAGTTGCACTATTTGACTTTTGCACTATTGGAAAGTTGTCACCCTGCAAGAGGCCTTGTGAAAAGGTAAGTTAGCTCTGTACGAACATTTCTTTAAGTTGTTCAAAATTGTTTGAATCTTATCTTCATGAATATATTTGGAAAAGGAGGTAATTTTCTATACTTATTTATTTCTCATTTATCATATTAGTACTCCTGCAATAAGTATTTCAACAAATGTGCTAAGCAGTGACCAAAAAGTTGGCAAAATAAATTTTTCAAAAAAGTCAAAAAATAAAAAAAGTTGGTAAACATTTGGAGAAAAGTCAGTTGAAAAACTCAGTATATTTAAAAAGAAAATATTTCAGAGGTTTCATATTGCACATCATATAAAAATGCATAATAAACATAGACAACACAATTAAAGACAGAAACTACAAAGCATATTAACAGAAAACAGAATCAATATTTAAAGTTACAAACTATATTACTATAAACTTAAATACTATTAAAGTTCAGTATCTAAATGCTCTTTGAATTGTTTCTTCAGTATCCATCTTAATAGCTGCAAATGCTTTTGTATCTTGCTCCATTTCTAAATATTCATTCATGATTATGGCAAGCTCCTTTTCTAAATTTACATCAAAAGATATATCAGCTCCTTTTAGCCATGTCAACCTACATCTTTACTAGGAATGTCATTATCATGATTATCACTCTCACTGTTAGAGTCATCATATTCTACAAGATCAGCTCAAAAATCATCCTAATCATTAATTTGTAGATTATAAGTGCCTTGAGACTTAAAAAGAGAAATCTTGTTAACTAATTTTTATTCAATTTTTTAACTTTAATTGAGTTTGAAGAATTCTGAATTTAATTATTTTGAACTGAAATAAATTATAAATATTTTATTATATTTAAATGAATTTTTTAAAAATGTCACCATTTTTGCTACTTTTTCCAAAAGGTCGGCTGAAAAAGTCACACTGAATTGGTAACTTTTCATGATAAAAAATTCAGCAATTTTTTATTAAAGGGTGAAAAATCACCAATTTCTTAATCATTGGTGTTGAGTGTTTTTCCTAAAGGATAAAAAAGCATATATTAGATCAAAGTATATACAAAGAAAACATTGTTGCCCAGAGAACCAGCCAGCATGAGCCTGAAACAAAAACCAAACAATAGCCCCAAGGAAGACCAAACATAGACAAAGCAAAGGCCACTGACCAACAAAAACAGCTACCTAAAACTTGACATTGCCTGATACAATGCAAAACATTAACTGAAACAACACAGAAACCAGAAGGGAGTCTACAGATGCCAATTATCCATCTATCTTGCCTTTAAATCTGCTCAGTGATGGACAAGAAACTACATTTTAAGCTATAATTCAGCACATTGAGCCTTATGGTGTAGAGAAAAAATTGATTTGACCTGTTGCTTTTTGACATTTGATGTTGCTGTCATTGTCACAAATGCACACCGATTTTTTAACATTTGATGTTGCTGATGCAGTGTTGCAAATGAACAAAGATATGTCATTCATTCCTTATTGCTGTAATTCATTTCTTCCCATTGTTGTTGCTGTTATGCTGTAAATGCACAGACAACCATTCGGCTGATCTTGCTCATTCCATGTATGCCTTGTGAAAATGAATGAGGGAACTCGTTTAGGCACTATTGCTTCTTGGGTACAGGTTCAAATTGATGCCATCTTTGGAAAAAAAAATAAACAAAAATGACTTAATAATGATGGTCTGTTGCCGGTTGTAAGAAGCCATTCTCATACCGGTTATTACAGGTCATAAGGACCCCTGCCCCTTATTGTTCAACCTTCCCAATTTATTAGTATATGATTGCTTCCTAGCTGCAATAAAGCCTTGCATGGCTTTCACGGACATGACAAGCAGAGTACATAAGGATAATGTTGTTGCTATACAACTTAATGTACATATACTGCCATGAAAAGTTGACAACTGATAAAATTACCAAAATCAAATATACTAACTCAACGCACGTTTATATCCTTTTTGCACCGATAATTCTGAAGATATACAAATTCTAGGATTATTTGTCCTATTTGTGCTACACCAAAGAAGTTGCTCAAAGAACATATCCTAAAGTTGACGGGAGGCAGCAAACATTTCAACAAAGTTTCGAATACTCACTGTCATGCAAATTTAAGTGCATCCTCAGTTCCTGAAGCAGCACAAAGTCCCCTATTCTTTTTCACTAAAGATTTAACCCAGAGACAGTTCGGGATGGTGTCACGAATGTCAGGAAAAGCTAACGTTCACGTAGTTTTGCAATTTTTAAAATGGTATTAGTAGTTATTGTTGAATTTACATTCTCAGACAAACAATAAAAAACAAACCAATTGAATAACAGCATCCCTCAATACTATACAAATGCATTTGTAGTAAGGCTTCTACAGCAAGAATAATACCCCATTCCAAATCTAACCAAAAAAGAAACATAACCAGCAGAATACTGCACATGACCGCAAAAAAATCATAACATAGCTCTCTCTGCAAAAGAACATATAGCTAGTTTAACAACAATTGTCATAATCTCAAATATTTGGATGTTTTCCTCTAACATACCCTAGCACATCCCAGAAAACCAACACATATACCTAAAATCGACCAAATCTTTAAGAAACAAAATCTCCAAAATACCTCGGTAACGTTAGGGGTAGGCCGTTGGCGCAGAATTTCAGCAGCGTTGCATTCATCAGAAGCCGCAACCAACTGTTGCAAAATTGAAGAGCCTTTGCAGATACCATAAAACCCTTCCGAATTAGGCTTAATTAGGGCAAACGACGATCTAGCGTAAAAAAGAGTCCAAAACATAACAAAAATCGGAGCCATTTCTGCAAAATAAAACCCCGGAACGAATTTCTGAACTAATTTCCACTATGCTGATTACGTTCGTCTTCGAATTGATGGCCTGCCCATTAATGATCGGGATCTCCTGCAACGAACCAATCTGGCAGATTCCTGCAGTAATCTGTCCAGTGGATCAAAATCGGATGGAAAAGAATTGGAGAATAATAATCTGGTTAGTCAGACTATATTCCGAATTTGCTTTAGAAGGGAACAGATTCGAAAAAGAAGTTACAGAGAAGGTGGATAGGATGAGTTTTGATTAAAGAGAAAGGAATCCAAATGATAATAAATATATATCGCGAAAAAAAAAGTTAATACTTTTGGGGGGCAGAGAAAGTCGGTTATAAGGAATGGGTTATTGCCAATCAGAGACAAAAGCCAGGGCCTGAATTGAGGTAAACGGCCATAGTTAACTGTTTACCACCGTCCATAAATCTGATTTCCAAGTTTGCTTATTCATCAAGAATAAGGATTGACCTTGTCATGTACTGATAATTCGTTTTTGGGTTTTATTTTGCATCTCATTTGTATCATGATGGTGATTTTTTTTTAGCATCGTCGTTTGCCCTAATTAAGGCCAATCCGAAGGCTTGTCAATTTTGGCCAGAACGTACTATAATTGCAGCTTTTTTTTGTTTAATTTTAAAAGATTCAAAAACTCTTATTGTAAATGGTTAACAGTTAAGGGTGTGAAGCACACTTCTATGTGTACTATAAAATCTAGCTTTAAAAAAAGTATAAAGTCTATGGTTCTCCTTTGGAGCAATTTGAAGCATTATGCAATGGGGTTGAGTGGAATTGTCAAAATCCTTAATCCTTTATCATAAGTTTTACTTTAATATAAGAATTTGGAAATTTAATGATATGAGAATTTGGGTGAATAATAATATTAAAAAAATTTAGGGTACATAGATTAATTTTTAAATAACGCTTTATCATAGCTAAAGACCCATAGGATCTATTGGATAAATATTACATTTTCATGAAAAAATAAAGATAGATTTTACAAATTGACCAAGCATAAAGAGGGTTACAAAAACATAACATACAAGTTTTAGCACAAGTCATTGGCTAGATGCTTAGCTCTCATAGCTTTGTACTTAAAGGTATTAGGTTCAAAGCTCAATTGCTACATTCTTTGCACTTGCTATATTACCAGCCTAGGGGCATACAATAGATAGATCATACAAGTTTTTGCTACAACATTATAACATGATCTCAAATGGGTAGTTTCAACATAGAAAAGAAACACATGAAATTCATATTCAAGGGCTCTTAACCTACACAACCTATAGGTGCATTCATATCAAGGGAATTGAATCCATCTTCTACTTTCAATTAAGATGATGTGAACTTAAGCAAAGCTTGTTGATGGCACTCTAATACTTGTTGGAATAGCAACTAAGAGATAGTGAGCTTCTACGTCTAGTTTATTAAAACTAATATAATGTAAATAAAATTATTTCTTTCTTTCTACATTAGACCACAACTACATAAAAAAACTTTTCTTGATTAGCTAGTGAATATGCTTAAGATTTTGCTAGTACTTCCTCCTAAGAAATATTCCATTTTCATAACCATTGCATTCCTTGAAAATATCAACTACACTTTCATGAATCCTCAAGAACTACTTTAGAAAATTTGTCTTGCCTTGAGATATACAAGCTATGATTGTATGTAATGAATTGGCACAAGGCTTCTACTTCTAAAGGCAATAAACCATATTTAACCATGTTTTCTTATAAATAAACTTTAATATTTGATTTCAACATTTTAACCATCAAATTCCAACCAAGACTTCCTTTATTTTTAAAAAAATGTCTTAACAATTTTGCTTACCCATAAAACAACATACTAGCTTTGAATATTTTCTGGTATGTTATCAACTAAACCATTTATTAAAGAGATTTCTATCATGCAATGATCATCATGATTGGTAAGAGGTTCTAACTAATGTTGATTAGCTAATGAATAGGTTAGGTAAGTCTTCACGTTTAGATAAATTGAGAGATAGTTTAGCTCACTGGATAATTTTTTGTGTTTGTTTTTTATTTTTTATTTTTATTTATTTCCCGGGGGCGTGGGTGGCAGGGGGACAAAGAACATTACTTAGGTACGCGACAAGCAAGAGATTCCAACCAATGTCATTTATCTAATAAAGATCTTAGGTAAGTCTTCATATTTAAATGAATTGAGAGACAATTTAGCTTAATAGATAATTAAGAGGTTTTTCTTTAAGACAAGAAAACTCAAGATTGGTAACATAACCCCTACCCACATAATAGGGTAAATGTAACCCACTAGACAAGAATATCTCATCATAAGGCTACACTGCTAGTAAAGTTTGAGTGTGAGTCAAACTTGCAACCTCTTTTTGAATAAGATAATGAGGTAACCACCTAAGCCATTACTCGCATCATGATTCATTGTCATATTATCTTGGAACTTTATTACATGGGACACTTAAACTAGTAATATCTTGTCTAATAAGATAATGAACTTACCTCTTAAGCTACCTATCATAATATTTTGCCTAACAAAACAATGAACCAACTACTTGAACCACCTATCATTAGCACCATTGTTCATCATCATCATCTGATCTTACAGCTTTTATTACATCTATTATGGATCACTCAAACTAGCAACCTCTTATCTAATAAGATAATAAACTAACCACCACTTGAGTCACCTAACAATAATATAATAGTTCATCATCATCTTACGCTAAGGATTTGACAATACCATAGGGTTGTCAAAACTAGAACTAGATTAACAATGAGGTGTTAGCCTAGTGGTAAGAGTCTTGGCCTTGTAACCCTAGGTCATAGGTTCGATGCTACTTAGTAGTACTAATTTATCAACTTCTATAAATCTTGGGGTGTACCTATGTTTGAATTGTTTTGGGTTTCAACACCCAAAACTAGAACTAGCTAACTATGCATATCCCTAAACTTATAGTTAACACGAGACTTTTGTGTAATTTAGGTAGAATTTTATAACTTAATGTTACCCACTAAAATCGAAGCCAGAACTTAGAGTTTCCAAATCAAAAGTCTTACTACTAAACTAATAGTTCATTATCAACAATGACATATTATGGTCAACTCTTTACCTAATGTCATAGCTCTTGAACATATTTTTTTTTAATGTGCTCAAAGATGGAACCTTTCTTAGCATACTCATTGGAATTGAACCTATGGTAAAGGGATGTTGAAACTAGAACTAGATAGGGGTAAGGGAGGGGGGATGTTGGAACTCCAAAATAATTAAAATACAAGTACACCCCAATATATATGGTTCACTTAGAACTTTATAACTCAACATTGCCCACCTAAATTGAACCAATGACTTGAAGCTTTCAAATTAAGAGTCTTATCACTAGGCTAATACCTCATTGTTGAACTAGAACTATATAGGGGTGCTAGAACCCCAAAATAATTGTAATACATCTAGTTAGAACTTTTATAACTTAGCATTATCTACTAAAATTAAACTCATGACTTGTTGCTTTCAAATTAAGAGTCTTATCACTAGGCTAGCATCTTATTAAACATTTAGCTAATATAAATTGTCATTAAACATAGTGTGTTCTACAAATCACAAGTTGTATGCTCTAACCACTAAGTAATGCCTCGCTAACTTATAGACTATAACTAACGTTGACTAATAGTCAAATTATTTTTAGATTTTTGTGACTACATGGTGAATTCTCTCAGTGCTTTATCAATCTCAAGGGTTTCTGGTGAAGTTTTTGTAGCAATTTTTTTTTCTAGTGAGGAATGATCTAAAGATAGAAAATGTTAATCACTCTTAAATTGTTGAGACTATGAAGAATCCTGAACCTTTCAATTTTGTTTTACCTGATGATTTATATGAATCCTTGTTAAAAGATATCACTTTAGAACATATATTTCTGTAGATTATTGTATTTGTTCACTCGAACGAGGGTTTTACACCAATGATCCATGTTATCCTTGAATGCTATGAAATTAATGTTTTGCATGCTCACTATTTTTTCCAAATCTTTTCTTGCTTGTTCAACTAGAAAATTCTAAAATAGTTGAGAAATCATTGGATTTTAAAGTTTTTATGGATCAGCATAATACTTTTATTGCTCAGGAATGAAAAATGGATTTTGATCCATATTCTTTTAATTATTCTAAAATTCCTTGCTCTATTAAATTAGAAAATATTCCTCTTATTTTTAAAATTTTTGGCAGTATTGGCATAATCCTGAAGACTGATGAAGCATCCAATGGACAACCTTGATTGGGCTACATTGATGAAGCCACATCAATGTGACCATGTCAACGTGACCCCATCGATGCATCTTTTCATGTGTTGACATGGCCTCGTCAACGTAGAGTTTATTTTCCGCTATAAATATGCATGCACCCACCACATTTAGGCATCTTATGTTCAAGTTGTCGCGAAGCTCTTGCAGTTTGTTTCCGTAGGAGTTAGACTATTTTCCCAAGTGCATGCTTGCAGTGTGATGCTTGTAATTGTATGGAACGTTTATTCGAGTGTGACGTACTTGGACATGCACATGATCGATAATAAAGATCAAGATTACTCCATCATTGCAACATTCACTTAGTTTTAATTATTTAATTGTTATTGTTATTTATTGTTTTCTTAGTTAATATTTCTTTACCATCATTTACTATTCCTGTTGTTAAATGCGAAATGAGTACGACTTAATCACGAACATTGAAGTGTAACTACTTGGTAACCCAATAGCATATCTAGGAGTGCTCAAGTAATATGCACTTGGTAATCCTAGAAGTAGTACATGAGGTCCAAGATGTATACGAATGATTAGGGACGGATGCTCATCGCACTTAGGCTAGCTTAGATTCTTTTCTCTCACTTCCTCTTTGCTAAAACAAAGTTATTTTCCATTGCCTCTAGGAGTAGCACTAGTTTAGGCCCACATCATACACCTCACTCTAGACTAAACCATACGTGACAAAAGCAAATACTAGTCCAGGTGGGAAGACAGTGAACTGTGATCAATGTGTAACGATCTAGATACCACAACTAGCCCATCCATGGAGTTCAACTGGAACGTGCGTGAACACTCGTATTCGTATGGTTGAGTGTAAGGGTACCTTGCCACTCATCATTGGTGCTGTTGCTAGGGATGATGCTAGTTATCTAGAATAGTTATATCATACAAGATCACTATAACAAAGTATTCATGATATATCTTTTAGAAAAGAAATTAATTTTAACTAAGTCACACATGATTCACAACAATGTCTCTCTCACAAGACTATGACCACGCCACAACTAGTGAGGAAATTCATTGGAGAAACAATGAAATATATGATGATGAAGATGAAGTTAGGAGTACTCAATCCTATGCAAGGATCTCCTATGATCATGAGCACCCCAACGGTACTCAAGGACTTTTGTCATCCAACTCTAGCACCTCTAGTGAGGATGGGACATCCCATAGAACGAGGGGACCCATAAGGCCTAGGACCTTCTCAATAGTTAACAAGAATCTATCCAAGGATGATTGGAAGACTTACAAAAGTCATGATGAGTCTTCTAGTTCTTTCTCTTCCTCTACTCCTTCAACATCAGGTCATGATACAGATGACCATCTTTCAAGGGGTCAACATAGAAATAAAAATCGAGCCTACAGGCAAAGTCAGAAACGCCAACATGAATAAAGACAACATCGTCCCAACTTGCAAATTCATAACCTACCTAGTGATGATGAGCCCCTAATAGCTACTAAAATCCTAATGCATATACAAGAGGCTATTTGAATATCCCATAGGCATCGCAAGGAAAGCTGTTTACCCAGACTTGATTTAAATAACTTTTCCAAGTTTTCAGGAGGCTATGATTTAGATTCGTAACATCATTTACAAGCCTTCTATGATGCCTGTGTATGGAACAATATTGATAATGGGTGGCAAAAACTTAAGCTCTTTCCTATGACACTCTTTGACCAAGAAAAAGTATGGTATAGGTCCTTAAGACCACAATCAATTTGACATTGGCCGACAATGGTGGAACTCTTTACTGAATGATTTCAAACCTATGCCAGAGTGTTAGCCTTGAGGAGACAAATCCAAGAATGGAAACAAGGGTAGCATGAACCCTTGGACATGGCCTTAGAAAGATACTATTTGTTGTTAAACAATTTCCTAGGCCATGGATTCTCTGAGGAAAGGCTAATGTACCACATCATGGATGGGCTCTGTAATGAAACAAGGAAGACCCTAGGGATGTATGCCCGAAGTCAAATATATTAGCTATGAACCCACCAACTCCAAGAGCTTATCCAACGGGTAGCAAAAGAAGATGGAGAAATAGCTAAATGGGAGAATGTTGAAAGTTCTCAATGGGACCAAAATCTTGAATTAGCAAAGATCCATGATCATGAAGAGGAAAAATCAACTCACCTCAAGGAGGTGGAATCATCTTTGCCAATACTATAATCGCTAGATGAAATTGAGGCAAAGATCAATAAGATGATGGAATGGATACATGAAAAATGTGGAGAATATGCCAACACTATTAGAGGTAGAACCATGATGAACCAAGAAACAAGATAGAACACTACTAGACAATTAGAAAGAAGGGTTGAAGAGAATAAGGATAAGAACTCAACTGCCAATCATACATATTAATGTAATATTTCCCTGTACGATCACCCCAAAGACCAATGTCCAATCTTGTCACATTTACATGAGCATTGGGAAGGAATGTTACATCCCAATTTTGTACAAAAATACCAAGTTCAACTGCAGTGGCAAAAACCCCAGTCGTGGGGGAGGCCATCGTCAGACTGGTCACAGCCTTCCTACCATCCGAACCCAAGTGCTTATTATGTTCAACATCTTGTCTCTCCAACTGGGTCAACATCCTCTATTTCACCGTATCATTATCATTATCCTAAGTACTATCAACCCATGTCCTCTCCAACAAGATCACCACCTCATGTTTCTCTTCGCCCTCAATATATCATCATTCACCTCCTTCTACATTGCCACCAATTGTACCAGAAGGTTTTGCATCACAGCATCAACCCATGAACATTACTTGTGTTACTACTATGAATAGTAGTGGGAATCCTCCACAATGTCGAAAGTGTCCTTTCTTTAGGTAGGACCATAGAAAGAGACATCACAGTTCCAAAACCACTACATCCTCCAACTTAGCACAAGTTCAATGTTGTGATGCATCTGCCTCCTCAAACTCAATGCCTTTTGTTGCTCTGTCTAGGTCACCAATCAACACTTCAACAACCATGCAGCTTAATGAATATAGCCATGTAGGGAGACATATTGATCCTTGCATACCATCTTACAGTCACGAGTGCCATAGTGGGTCAACTCCTTATCAATTAACCACATCTTATAACTTGCCCCACTATGTCAACTTTAATCAAGTGTGTGAACCCCAATTTGGGTACATTCCAACCACCACATCCAAAGACACCCAATGGTTTGGATTTAACTGGGTCCCAATATTTCCAAAATGCATAGATCCAAACCTTCCATTTATTAATTCTCGCCATAATCAAAAGTTTAGTTATGGGGGCTATCCTCCATTCTAACTAGTAGAATTAATAAATGTTTTTCCTTTTCTTCAGTTTTACAATTTTTTGTTTTCTAGTTTTTCATCTTTCAATTTGTTGTTTTATATTTTTATCTTTTCATGAGTAATCTCATCTATGAATAAAACACTCATGTGACCTGTTGGTTGAGGTGTTGTTCTATGCTATCAAGTCTCTGGTGACTAATTACTTGGACACCAAGCCATCACATCCACCCATTCTATTAATAAGAGGTTCTACTGTGGGTATGATGATATTCTTGCCATCATGAAAACTTAAAAGTAATTTTGTGCTCATTATGCCCAAAATGAAGAATGATGGACTAAGAAGGAATGGCCAAGGTGTGACATCAAGGGGACTTATGGATTTTCTTTGGTGACATTTGTAGGTGCTATCATGCAGCTTGGTTGTACTAAGATCCTTATAGATCTAACAACAATGGGAGTAAGAGTAATAAAGGCACTTAATAAAGAAACCTAATGCTATTCTAGGGAGTCCCACTAGAAAGACATGCACCCATGCCTAAAGGTAGGTGGCTTCTCTGGATTACGCATCAAAAAAAAGGAAAAAAAAAGGAAGAGAAGAGAGAAAGTGTGCCAAAGTGGCCATACAAAAAAAAATGTGCCACAAAGAAATTCCAAATCACTCTCCCCTTGAACAAAATGCCAAGTGATCATACGCCTTGCTGTCATGATGCTCTTATGGTTGTCCATCATTAGATGAAACAATGCGATGTCACTGATAAGAGGAATGGACTTGGTCTTGATTTTGGAGCAACAGGCTAATAACACATTAATCATGCCCTACACTCAAGATTCATTGTACCCTGGGTCATTTACCTCATGTCCCAATCTCTACAATCCATTCCACAATTTGCGTCATCTCACTGTTCATGTATTTTTGACTAGTGTCTTATGTAGCATTGAATTCATATCTCATCATGGTGGTATCTACATGTGTGTGTTTTGTGCAACTGGTGTGGATTACATTTCATCCTTCTAGTACCTATGGACATTTTTAGGGTGGTTACATAAGGGCATCATAGGTAGGAACCTGCTTGGGGGAGGACCCACTTGCATAATTGATGAGTGGCGAGGTACCCCTACACTCAACCATACGAAACGAGTGTTGCACGCACGATCCGGTCGAACTCCATAGATGGACTAGTTGTGGCA